>CATIWK010037736.1:0-34337 GCA_949634005.1 Mallotus japonicus | reverse complement strand
GAAGAATTCTTCAAGATGACAACCAATCACACATGCAGAAGGAGAAGAAGGAATGCAGAAGAACAAGAGCAATGGAGTTTAGGTTAGAAGAAGAAGAATATGATTTAATAGAAGCTTTCTTTCCTTTAGCTAAGTGAAACGGGGCGTTTTTTTTATCCAAAACGCAAGTTTTGACGTGGAACAGGTGAGTTCAGCTTGGATTAATGAGTCAGATATGGCCTGACACGTAGGCATTATTTAACCGGAATTATGATCGATGTTTTGAATTGCTAAAGATTGTAAATTGATGTTTTATTTTGCCAAAATTAAAATATTATGATTAAACTGCAAAAAACACTAAAAATCATGATTAAATTTGCAAATAGCCCTTTATTTAATAAACAAGTGTAAATTAATTTTGACTCGTTAAAATTCATATAAACATGGGCTAGTAGGCCGAGATAATTATGTGAAGAAAGAAAGGGCCGAAGGCCCAGATTGCGAGCATAAGCTAACGCTTCTAGGGTTCTTAATCACCAGAACTACTCCAACAAGACAGCAGCATGTGAGGCTGAAGTCCAGAACCAGTAATGAGTTAAACGCTTGTACGGCACATAAACGCCATTCCACTTCTGACATCTGCATGTTCAAAAACTCCACGAATCAAATAGAATTATTCCTTCATCTTCAAGAATCTCCGATTTCCCTAATTTTCCTTTATTAATACAATTCGAAGCTCTAAATTTTCCCCAAAACCAGCATCACTTTTAAATCTCCTCCTTCACTCACACCCACAAGATGGCAGAAACGAATTCTTGTTCATATTCTTTCGCTGATTTCCCTGAAGATGTCCAGTTCTGCATCCTCTCTTTCCTTAATCCAACTGAGATCGCCAATTTCGCTTGCACATCCAGAAAATTCTCGCCGCTTTGCCATAACGACAGCAAACTCTGGTACTCAATCTGCGACAGGCGGTGGGGTTCAAAGACCCAAATCAAGAAATGGGGAAACGGTAAAATATCATACAAGCTCCTCTACAAGACACTTAATAAATGGGAGAATTTGATTGGGTTTTGGCGTCGTTTGGGTCAGAGTCAACAGAAACAAACCATCGCCGGTGCTAAACCTCCGGCTTTGGTTTTCTTTGAGTGGGGTCCTTCTTCTCTTTCTGGTTATAGAGTTTCTCCGTGTCAAAGTGGTGGTTACGGTGTAATAAAAAGATTGTTTCTTTCCATGAGTATATCGCCAGATGGTCAAATTGTGAATTACCTTGATCCCTCAGGTGAAATGGAATTCTTGGAAATGGTGGATTTGGTTTCTGTTAATGTTAATTTTATCGGGGATATGCATTTTAGTGTTGAAGAGAATGTGGGTTCTTTTTATTCAAAAACTTCAACTTCTACTAATTTGAAAGCGGATTGTGGTGGTGGAGATGATGTCAGTAGTAGTAACAGTGGGTTTGAAAGTGGGTCTCCTCCCGGGAGTTTGCCAGAAACTTCGGATTTGTACGAGTATTATGCGAATAGGATGGGTCCTGGTGCTGATAAGGCGTGGAGGAAGCAGAAGAGGAAAGAAAAGGAGAAGCAATGGAAGAGGAAGTGGGAAACTGAGCATTTCTTAAAGATTGTTGATTCCTCCCCTACTCCAGCCCGGCCTTTGCAGGGGTTATGGAAGGTGTGTGGTTGTTCTTTTCCTGTTATATGTTTGCCTGTAGTGTATAATAGTTTGTTGATTGAAAGCGCAATACTTTGCTTGTGGATGTATAAATTGTGTTCGCCTTTAGCTGGTGCTGGCACACATTGCAATGTGGATGTGAATCTTTTTTTATTATGTAATCTGATTTGTTTGTTAGTTTATCTTAATCTTACTTTCTGTCCTTTGCAATGAAATAAATTGCCGCTGCTAATTGGTCCAAAGCTTCATGTCTATGCAATAGGGTATTATCTATCGAAGTGCACAGCTATTACACATAGTAGAAATGAATTTAGATAAACTTAGGATTTGTATTTGTGATTTTAGCTCAGCTTACGTTCTGAGGGAGGTGCTCTTTGGTTGGAAAATTTGATCCATTTTGCTACTGAAACTGATTAGCCAACTTTGACTTCTCAACAGGATGTTCTAGTTTTTGGCATGAGCAATTGTTTTCTCTCTTCATTGCTTCATTTTATTTGCAGCAAATTAATTGGGAGATGATGAATGGGATTTGGATGCTCTGTCCATCGTATTTACTCTTTCCCGCCTATTGATGCAGGGAATTTGTGATGACATGAAACTGGAATTTTATCTTGTAACCTATGATGGAGTGGGCATCTCCTGCCGAAAGGTTGGGGACTTATCGGAACGGCTTTCTAGTTCTACTCCAGTGTTTTGGACATCAAATCCTTCATTTATTGAGTCTCCATTTTCACCTGAAGAAGACTATATATACAATTGTCAGATACATCTGCAGCCACCTGTAACATGCCCTCTGATAGATAGTGAGGAGGTATCCCGCGCTATGTACATCAACTCAAGTTATGATTTAGTCATTCCAGGCTTGGCAGAAACTTCTGCAAATCCTTGGCGTGTTGAGGGAAGGATTTGGCAGTACAAGAATGGGACATTTGGATTTGGGTTTCTTCGGGACAATTTCATTGTTGACCTGAAGCACATTGCCCTGAATGGTTGTCTGCTTGATACAATACAATAGCTTTGTGGTGGTTGATTATCAATTAATATTCTTGCATGGGATCTTCCGTGTACAAAAAAGTTGCAGCTCTGAAGCCATAATGCTCAATGGCATTGTGTACTATATCTGTTATGGAAATAATAATGTTTATCTTTTATTGAGTGTTGATCTTTTCCCACCCAATAACACTAACTGTTTAGAAATTAGTGGGAACAAGTCTGGAGAACGTTTACCAAATTGTGGTTCAGGTTAGATAAATTTTGTTGTGGTTTTGATTACTTTGCTCAATGCAAATTGTAGTGCCCAATAACACTATTAACTCTAATTAGGAAGTTAGCATAGGATTTTGTTCTATGGTTTCTTAATTGAAGTTTGGTTTCCGATACTTGAGCAATATTCACGGGTGCAAATACAGTTTTCTAGTTAAACATGGAAATACTTTAGAAATGATTGTTTAGGCTCTGGTCCATATTTGATGCGTTTCTGGATTTTGCGATAGCCTGTATGTGCATTAACTGTTTGAGTTGGTACTTGGTAGACTGGTAGTAGGTATGAACTACTTCAAGACTGGCAGCACTGTTTGGAGTTTGGGAGCGGCAAGTCACTTCCCTCATCCTCTATATCTTCCACCCAACAAAATTTTTTTTGGTGTTGCTGCTATTTGAAAGCATAGCTAATTAATTTATGTTTTTTAGGTATTGCTGCTATTAGAAGCATTACAATTAAAGTCAATTTTTTTAAATGGAAGTTAAGGTAGAAGCTGATCTTGCTTCGCTTACAAGTGTATCTTGCTATATCATATTGCCCCCAACCATCAACAGATGATGAATTTTTCATTTCAAAGGCAAACACCAGTCTGAAAAGCAAGAGTAATGGAGTAAAGCAATGCTGATGTTCAGCATCTACTCAATAGTCAATGAGAATTCACAAATCACACCCGTTGGGGTTCATCACATCATATGCAGAGAATCAAATAGGTCTTTTGTATTGCAATATCTCACTTGAGCAACCATAGTAGAACAAAAAACCCAAACACGACAAACAAAATCCCACACACTTACAATTGGAAATATCAAGAATCTTTTCTACTTATAAGCACGAACGCATTTGGACTGCAGGCGAAATCAAACCACGAAGAGTGGCAACAACATGGTGAGACGAAAGGCGTATGCATTATTTGGCAGATCACAATTCAGCAGCAATCTCTCTTCCATTAGCATTCTCGGTCATGGATTCCTTCTCATTATCACCCTCAAGTTGGCTTAGGTTACCCTTTTCCTTAATGAGTTGGTTGTGATGGTGTTTGCAGTAAAGTCGGCCCTCATGTGCTATGTAGTTGGAAGGGCTAATTACACATCCTCCATGAATGCATTTGAAGCAGCTCTTGTGGTATGGAGTTCCATTCACTGTAACCTTTTAAAAGAGGAAACATTTTCAGTTTTATCAATTCCTTTATGAAGCAACACCACACAGCTTGAGAGTTGTTGAGATTTGAAACGGTAATATAGAATACAGAATGAATCGTGTGTCGATGCACAAATGAACGGAAAGAATTGCAGCAAATTCATTACCTTCTCAGTAGGATAGACAGTGTTCTTACAGCCAAAACATTTATCTCTTGTTCCTGCGAACATGCTCGAGACTTTAGCTGCATTAGGTTTCTGTACGAATTAATTCATTGTCAGGACGTATAGAGGCATTTGACACTTATCTTCAAGACATAAGGAAGCATGTAAATTTCAGAAAATTACCTCACCATCAGCAGATTTATCAGCTTTTACAATTTTTGGTGTCCCTGGAAAGAGCATTCAAAAGGGAATAAATCAGTTTGTTCATGAAATTAATTAATGTGATTATGAGATCTGTATGAATTTCATACCTTCAAAGCTTTTGTCAAGACTGCCAGTTCTTTTGAAGAGTTGATCGAAATGTGGTCTGCAGTAGAGTACTCCTTCAAAGGAATTGTAATTGCTAAGCTGCAAATAGATCCATTTGTCAATTGAGTTGCATGTGAAAACTGAAACCTTGGAAACTATCCTCCATCATCACTTCCATAAGACAAATCAGCAACAAGTCTAACACTAGCCTCTCATCCTATACCTATATGTCTCATGACAATCTCATGGAAATCAGCTTGAATTCATTGGTCAAGCACAGGATCTAAGATTCTTACACAGCACAAGCAGATGGAAACAGATTATAAAGTTCAGGATAGATTCTTAACTTTTCAAATAGCATCAAAATCATCAGGATATCAGAACTTAGATATCTACAGAACCTGTGATAAATGAAGCCTATAAATATAGTGGAACATGTTGAATCAGATGGATATAACAAGCTTCTAAGTTCTTGTCTTATCAAGATCCATGTATCAATTAGGCTAACATAGTGCGTACCTTGAGAGTTCCTTTGCAGTGATGGCATCGAAAGCAGGCCTTATGGTAGATGCGGTTATCAGCTGTTAACTTATCCACAAGATAGACAGTCTTGTCACATGCCATGCACTTCTGAGTTGTACCTGCAAATGCCATGGCCTCAAATTCTCACCTTAGCAACTGCAACTATTCTCTTTCCTCTATTTGTTTGGCGTATAGGAGCAAATGGGTAGTGAAGGAAATGGAGGTGAGAGATAAGGGGAAGAAAGATGATAAAGAAATGTGGGTTGCAGGGTATTGCTGAGACCAAAAGCAGAGTTTGTATAATTGAAGTTAGTGGCAATTGGCAATCATTTTGTCCAACTTTCAAGCACCTAACCACCTGTCTATAGAGATATTTTTATGATAAGAAATAGAAATGGAGCTTTTTACTTCCTTAAGGTAATCTGATGAGATTTTTTTTGGGTGAAATGTCTCATCCACTAATAGCTACTTTACTGGTTTAATGTAGCTGAAAAAAAAAAAAACAGTAACTTGATTAATCACGCTAACTTGGATGCCACTAACGGTGTTTTATAGCTCTATTACAAAAAGAAAATATTCAATTATACATTGGTGCAAATAAACCAGGCATATCCTCTACAAATGGGGTGCCCACTTAGCTGAGTTAATAGCTGGCCTTCTATCTTCTTGATCTCATTTTCAACAAATATCTTTAATGTCACAGTCATAAAAATATGAGCCACAGGACAGGATTAGTTTATATGGTTCAAGAATTTGAAAACGAAGAGGCGGGGACCCTTAGAAGAGTAGCTATCTACATTACTCCTGCTTGGTTGATATTCGTATATTGGAATTTTTTATTCAAGATGATTTGGTGCATAATTAGTCCCAAAACCCATCATTAAAAACCAACATAGGAAAGAGTTTGCTGTAGTGGAGAAAATGCGTCTACGAGTAAGGGGCGCGAAATCTCAAATTCGAAATCATATAATATTGTGATGACAGTTTAACCATCCAGACCAAACTTCACAAACTATGAATAAAGTGTTCTTTTTGATTTAGTAATAGTATTAATCCTAAATACAATTAATAATACTATTAATTAATAGTTTTTTTTTTTTTGGAGTTATTAATTAATAGTATTACTGATTAATTTTTGTTCAATATTGAATTGGGTTGCAGCTAGGTTTAGAGGTACAGAATCTTAATTTTGTAAAGGGTGTTAGTAAATGTAAGGTAGATTTATGAGGAAATGGACAAAGGAAAATGATGGAGAAATAGTGTAAAAAGAAAACAACTCCTTAATTAAGGTTTAATAAGATGGCTTAAGGTAAAAAAATAAAACAATGATTTTTCAAAGGGAGAAAATCTTTGTTTTGTAAGGGATGAGGACCCCATATTTGAAATTTGTATCACTTCATTGCTCAATGCCCAGCTGGGCTTTGCTTGCATTTGACTACTTTACATGCCTTGTATAGTTGTATAATATTGTCTTCTCACTTCTCAGTACTCATGCGAGCATTGAGAAAGTTTAGGGTGTAACAAGGTAGGGCTCCTAACACATTGATTGGCAATCAAGGATCATAACTGACTCATCTCTCCATCACATAGGCATTAATTTTGCACAAATTTTATGATCTTATAATAAATAAAATACCAACCCTTAACAAGAAAAGAAAATGGGAGTAAAGGGACTCAATGGAAATCAACCAAAAAAAAAAAAATGGCCTCAACATGTCCCACATGAGAATTGCATTGCACCTTGCACATTTAGCTGGATTCATGCTGCTTTTCCTTGTAGGTGAGGTAAAGGTGGGTTAGGGCCAAGAACTAGGGCCCAAGTACAAAAGTTACCCCTAAGAGTAAAAGGCAACAGCTTACAAATATGGAGTGCTTAAGTGCAACTCACATGCACTCATGATGCATGAAATGATGATGGTCTCTTTAGCCTTGGGTCCTCTTGAAATGCAAATTAAATCCATGTGATATGCATTTAAAGTAAGCATATCATATGGCTTGTTTTAATCATAATACTAACTACAACCATGTGCAAACAAAAAAAAAAAAGAAAATTATATGGACCAAAATAAAATTTTAAATTGTTTTACCCAAGGTAAATTCTTCCTTGCTTCATCACTTTGCTAGGTGTAACATTTTTCTCATTGAAGGTTCCTTTTGAGAGACTGCTAGAGATGTAACAGAACAGCCACGTGGCAGCTGGCCCTGGCACACACTTGGCCATTCTTTGAATTGACCAAAGTGCATATCAAACCGGGCGTTTGGTCTAGTGGTATGATTCTCGCTTTGGGTGCGAGAGGTCCCGTGTTCGATTCTCGGAACGCCCCTTGTAAGCTTTTTTTTTTTTTTGGTCAAATTTGCTTTAAGCATTGTCGCTCTCTGTGTTAGGAGGTTAAAACCTCTGAAACAAAAACCCTAAACTAAAGAAGAATCTGAAATTTTCCTTTTCTGTTATCAGAAGAAGAAGAAAAAAATAATCGAGGATGGTATTTGGGCAAGTGGTAATAGGTCCACCTGGATCAGGAAAAACCACTTACTGTAACGGCATGTCGCAGTTCCTCAGTCTCATCGGAAGGTAATTTCTCTTAATAAAAAAAAATAAAAACGTTGAATATACATAAATTACTAATCTTTGTTTTAATTGGATTCCAGGAAAGTTGCTGTCATCAATTTGGATCCTGCAAATGATTCCTTACCGTACTCTTCTATTTTCTGTGTGTGATTTTTTATAATGCTGCAATCTGTTTCCTTGCCATAATCAAAAGCTTAATAATAATTCTAAATGGAAACTGTAGGTATGATTGTGCTGTTAATATTGAGGATCTTATTAAATTAAGCGATGTGATGGTGGAGCATTCTCTTGGTCCTAATGGAGGTCAGTATCCTTTTCTGTTCTTTTCTTGTTGCTTGCTAGTTCTTTTATGCATTTTATTTCTCTTGTTAAAGAATTCGTTCAAAAACCTGTTAATTATTTCTAATTTGATTTCTTTGTTTCTCAATTGTGGTGAATCCTTCTTTTATCGTGTAGTTTCTCAAATGTTATTGTGTGTTTTCCTTAACTAGGTCTTATCTATTGCATGGATTATTTAGAGAAGAACATTGATTGGTTGCAGTCTAAATTGGAACCGTTGATAAAAGGTTAGTACTTTATGCCCTTTTTTTTTTTATTTAAAGTTAGTTTTTTTCTCTTTTAATTTAAGATCATAGATTGCGTATGGGTAGCCGTTAATGCATTGATTTTTAAATACTGTGCTCGCATTGTCTGAGTTTGTTTACATTTTACTCTTCATTGTAATTAGACAATGCTTGTTATTTTTAACTAGTTTGTACTTCTTTTCAGATCACTACTTTCTCTTTGATTTTCCTGGCCAAGTTGAATTATTTTTCCTTCACTCAAATGCCAAGAATGTTATAATGAAACTCATTAAGAAGTTGAATCTTAGGGTATAATTACTACATCCCTCACTCTTGCCTTGAACAGTTGAGGTGGCTTTAGTTTTTTGTTACTGATATATATCATTGGGTTCCTTGTATGTCATGCAGTTAACTGCTGTGCATTTAGTAGATGCCCATCTATGCAGTGATCCTGGGAAGTATATTAGTGCACTACTTCTCTCATTATCAACTATGATTCATTTGGAGCTCCCACATATCAATGTTTTATCTAAGATTGATCTAATTGAGAGCTATGGAAAACTAGGTGTGTTAACATGAGCTACAATCTATCAGATTTTACTGAAAATTATAAGGGATACCTGCCTTGATAATTATGTGTGTATTTAATGTGTTTACAGCTTTTAATCTCGATTTCTATACGGATGTACAAGACTTATCATATTTGCAGCATCATCTTGATCAGGATCCTCGTGCTGCTAAGTACAGGTCTTTGTTAGTTAAATTATAATTTGAAGTTCGTGTATCAGTTTCTGTATTCTGTGCCTGTCATCTTACTGTTTGTAGATGCACATATATGACCATACTGCTCCAGAATGACTTCCTGATGCATAGCATCCAGTAAAGAGAAATAATCTAAAATTAAAAACATGTTTCAGATCAATGTTGCGTTGGCCAGTGGTTGAGAGCCTAGTGGGGTTGCATTGTTGTCTTTGTAGTTGCTTTCACTCAGGCAACAAATTAGAGTCTCTGGTGCACTTTCTCAATAGTGTTTCAGTGCTGTACGTTGCCAATAGTAACATGGGTGCTGAGATTCTGACATGGCTTCGTATTATGATTAGGCCTATGCATTTAGATATGCCCACATTTTACTTGCATAATTATCTGTGACACATAAAAGCTCCAGTTTCATCTGTTTAATATCATAGCTATTTATTACAGCCTCTATTTTGCCTTAGATTTTTTTATCAGTTTAGGTTTTTGAATAACATACCATCTGGGTTGACTGTGAAGCTAAAACTTTAGATGCTGTAGCAAACATATCCTGTAAGAGTGTACTGAGGAGGAATTGAAGTGGAATGTCATGGATTTCATTATGCTCCATTCATGGACTGTAGAGTATGATTATGTTATTGATGTTTAATTCAAATATTAGAGAACTCTTATCTTTAGTAAGTGAATCAACATGACATGGAAGGATGACACACCCACTAGGAATCATGTACTCTGATCTTAGACATGCTCTGTAAAATCTTGATCCCATATGAGGCTGTTAAAACATTCAGCATCTTCAGATTTTGTACTGCCACTGATTCACAAGTTCGTGAGATTTTTGCACCCCCCCCCCTCTCCTTTTTTTTTTTTTTTTTTTTCTGAATTCTAGTGTGTAAGGTGCTTGTGATCACTGTTGCAGAAAGCTTACAAAGGAGCTGTGTGAAGTGATAGAAGATTACAGTCTTGTTGATTTTGCCACCTTAGATATCCAGGTATACCAATTTCTATTCACTATTTTGTTTAAGTTTATACCAAATGATTCTAGATGATGTTCTCAGTCAAATATTTCTTCTTTTCAGGATAAAGAAAGTGTAGGAAATCTTGTGAAGTTGATAGACAAAAGCAATGGGTACATTTTTGCTGGTGTTGATGCCAGTGCAGTGGAGTTCAGCAAGATTGCTGTCCGTCCTGTTGATTGGGATTACTACAGATATCCTTTTTGTGTTTTAACATTATATTACATGCATGTTGCAATTCCAGATGTTCATAAAATTCTGCTCACATATATTATATTTCTTTAATAATTTGTTTGTCATATTTCTTTTGGAGACATACCGTTTGTATTTCTGGAAGTCAATCACTGATGTGTTTGGTGGTTTAGAGTGATGAATCTTCCTTAACAATGTAGTCACAGCTGCAGCAGTGCAAGAGAAGTACATGAAAGATGATGAAGTTTTCGATGACGACAATTCATAAACCTAATTACATGAGAATGTACCTATACCTTTCATGTTGCTCTTTGTGATCATTTCTATGAGCACATTACATGTGCACAGAGTTCTTCCGTCTCTATTGTAAGACTTCGGATGCTGGAGTTTTGGTGCCGTTACACTGATCGTAGGAGTTTACTTCTTTTTCCTCCCCTTGCCACTTCATGAGGGGTGTGTATAAAGTTGAAGCAGGAAATTCTTTTTTTTTTTTTTTTTCTTTTTTTTTTTGCAGTCTGTAAAGTTAAAGAATTTTTTATTTTAAAAGTCTGATATTTTATGTCATCAAGGTCAATTTATTTGATTTTGCCAGCCATCATTTTGAGTACGAGCTTCAGATGCTTCTATTAAGACTTTTTGTGGCAGTTCTACCAAAGACGTTGATTTTTTGTTGTTTTTTTCCGTTGTTCTTTTGAGAGAATACTGACTTCATTTTGAAGTTTCAAATGCCCAGTAATGACTGCAATCTGCTTTCATTTCGGCACATGATGTTCCATTTTCCAAATAATCCAGAGAAAAAAGAAATATTGGGATTGCCCGAATCAGCACTCTATGTGCGATTAATCCATTTGCTGTAGCTTGAGCTACTGCATCAGATAAGCAAGGTCAGTTATGGTGGCGCACAACTGATAAAGAGTCCTTTGTTGTTCATCATGGAAGCGATGGAGATTCAAATCAAGCTTGGAATATGAAAAAGACCACTGCATTTGGCAGATATAATCATGGCAAACTTGACACATGGAGGAGTGGGGTATGTTTCCTGGCTAAAGTCTTGATTAAAAAGTTATGGTAAGTTGGTAACATCATTTTTTTTTTTAATAATCCATATGGGATGATAAAAGTCTAATTACAATAGATTGAGTAAAATTAATGATAAAAGAAAATCTCGTCTATACACTCATGGCGGCTCAGGTATCAGAAATCATTAACCTAACCAGATGTTGGAAAATTACAAATCCTCAATTTTTCTGATACTTGAAGTTAAGTTGGAAAATTCCAATTGAATCTTGGCATGCACATTCCTTTTGTCTATCAAAGCGCGTGGATTTGTTTTCTTGGAAATTATTCTCTATTTAGATTAAATAGTTAGACCCTTTCTTCTGTGTGTGGTTAGACCCTTTCTTCCAAAGAAACAAGACAGAAAAGTTTATACAAGCACAAGATCTAAACATAAAAAATAAAAAATAAAAACTAACTTTTTATAGTAAATGCTGCCTAATTTATTTATATTACAAATAAAGTGAAAAACTAGGTCTATGGGGTGAAGAAATAAAAGGGATGGTCCCTGAAAATGAAATGAAACAAAAGTACAAATCACAAGCATGTGATTGTATGCAAAATGGAAATCAAATGTATTATAAAAAAAAAAGCACTTTTTTCATTAAAAAAAAAAAAGAAAAAAAGGTAATTTTATACGAAACGTAAACCAATTAATAATTGCTTGTGAATTGTGAAGTTGTTCAAATAAAAAAGAAAAGGGAAAAATTTGCTTGTGATGAGTAACCCGTCTTATACGTTTGTCTTTCATGCTTTTCACATTACGTAGCCAGATTGAACCGGGAAGTCAAGGTAGAAATGCTACAAAAACCTTAGAAAACTGGCCAGCCAGCCTTTCTTCCCACCCAAAACATTTACACAATTTCTTAAACCTTCTCTTAATTATAATAATAATAATAATAATAATAATAATAATAATAATGTGGCTCTCTACTTTATAAGAATTTAATTTAAATGTGCTTAAATGTCCACTTTTGACACTCCCACACATGAAACCTTCTTGAAAAAATAAAGAATAAAAACCCCTTAAAAGGGTCTTCCCTTTCTCACTGATATTTAGAGCACCAAAATCCAACTGATTTCATTTTGATCTAAATGCGGCTGTGGCCACAAGAAATGTAATTGTAAAGAAAACTGATTTTGTACCAATATATAATCACGTTGAATTAATTACAAAAAGATTTTTTCTACTCTCCTAATTCTATCCGATTGAATCGAATTAGTTAAAATTTAATAAAATCTGGATATTTATGATCCAACCAAAAAAAGAAAACTAAATCTATGACTAATAGGGAAAAAATAAAAGAAGTACTAATTTAATCAAAGTATAATTTATTATAATCTAATCTGTTGAATTTAGTACAAAAAATATATATATATCACATGAAATAAATATCATCTATTGACCAGGCTCTTCTTGCTTAATCAGCAGTGCTTGCGTTAACTTTGTAATTATTGATTAGATAAAACTTTGAAATTTCACAGGCTATTTTGTTTTATTTCGTATAATTAAAATATATATATATATATATATGAAAGGTAAAGACAGAAGCTAAGTCTAATTTGGTGATTGCACCACAAACATTATATAATTAAATAAAATCTAATATTAATTGAAGAGAATTTGATGTTGCAAAATTCCCTCTTCTTCCACCTTGTCTTCCAAGTAACCTTTCTTCTATATTTTCCCTTCTAGAGGAATAATAAATACATGATGTCCTTGGCTTGAAAATCTAAAGTTGAAAATATTTTAGAAGAATCTATTGATATTTAATAGATGTTTATCCTCAAAATTTTTTTTTCATTGTATGAACAATCAACACATTATGTCATCACCACCTCCCTCTCTAGATGATTGCAAGATCATGAAACCTTTCTCAATCCATCTTTATCCTAAATTAAGAAAAAAATAATTAGGGCCTTAGCAACATTGACCATAAAGAAATGTGATAGATATTGATTTTAAATGATGAAAAGAAAAAAAAAATGAAAAATGACCTAAAATTAATACTTCATTTCTAAAAATTTTAAAATGTTAAATGAGACTCATTAATAACTGTTGATGAGAGGTAAAAGTGAGAACAAAAAGTAACTATAATTTTAAAAAAATTTGGTCAAAGCATAGTGTATAATTTTACCATATATATATTAATTGGGACTAATTTTAAATTGTATTAGTACTTCAGATAAAAAAAATATACTAATTGAGACTAATTTTAAATTGCTATAATATAAACTTCATCAGTTGAATTCAATTAATAAAAAATACTGTAATATAAAATGATTAAAATATTAAATCAAATTCAACAAAATAAACATCATAATAAGGTTGTTATTACAATAATTTATATTTTAGATATCCAGGAATTCAGCTAGCAATCACACCTAAAAGGTAATGTGAGCATATAAACATTATCTATTTTCACCTTGCCAACTAACCCTAGCTGCCCAATTGAGGATTTTTAAATGGCCAATTTGAAAGATAATTCTTGATGATAGCCAATTTATATATATAACATCACCATCTTCTATTAATTTTTATTATCATATATCCATGGTTTACCTAATTCAAGGCCCTTTTTGCAAGTAACATGTAGAAGATGAGGTACAAATTTCTTAATATTGGAAAAATGAATAAAAAATAGATAACTTTTAATGTTATAGATATCAACAGTAATAGTGTTATTGTGATCTGTAAAATATCAAAAAAATTTATCTTTCTCTATTGATAAGTCCCTCAGTATTTAGAACACCAATATAATTTTTTTTAAAAATTACCACCATAATAGATCGTAATGTCGCGATTCGTAATTGCGTATCATCCGGATAAAAAATTATCATTTACCTACCATGAATTGCCTCCTCTCCAAGAAAGTCAAACGACATTACAAATCTTACACACAGAAGCTTCTACGAATTATATGGGTTTTTATTTTTAGCTTTCAAACTTTTTATTTGACTAATAATTAAGGATTAGCTTTGGATCTGGTCTTCTTGAGCCATCCCTTAAATAAGAACCTGTTGTTCTCTTCATTTCTACATTTCAAATCAACCAAAAAAAAAAAAAGCACGCAAAAACCTATTTTCAGAAGAACCCTCTAAAGAACGTTAGAAAAATCAGTTTATAGCTCTATCTAATGAGATGTTGAATCCGTTTATTTGTGGCAGTTTTAGTCATCAGGAAGAGGATGATCGGGATTCTTTGAGCAGCAATAGCCCTGGTTCAACTCCAAGAAAGTCAAGAAAATGCAGCAGCAGCAGCAAGGATAGCAAGAACCCGTATTCATCTCGCGGCCTTGACAAGTTCTCTGAGCTTCTAGCTGAGCTTGAACAAAAGAGGCAGCAGATATATTCGCAAGTTGGGCCTGATGATATATCTTTTGTTCGTTTCGTGTATTCTAACTCAAATGAAGTTGTTCCTATCGTTGTTAAGTTGAAAGATCAAAAGAGCGCTAGTACCGGTACGAAAGATGAGATTAAGAGTAAAGACAAGCCAAAAACTGGTAATACTACAGAAACTTTGGACAAGTCACCAATAGAAGCATCATCACCTGCTGATAACCACAAAGGCAACAATAAGCAACCTGGATTAGAAATAGATAAGAAGACTGAGAAGAAGAAGCAGTGGACATGGAACTTGAAGTTGCATAAATGGAGAAGGCCTTCTTATTATATGCCAGTTTTTATAATCTTGATTTTGCTGTTTTTGGCTTTCTTTGGAAGATCAGCAGCAATTTTATGCACATCTATTGGGTGGTATATGATCCCTACATTGAGCTCAAAAAGACCATCTTCGAAAACACCAAAGAAGAAGCAACTTATGAGAAGATTTAGTGAAATTTCTCCAACAGGGACCAAGAATTATACTGATGATGCAAAGGTTAAATCACCTCATGGTCGTCAAAATAGCTTCTGAACATAAAAACTTTCAATTTCTTGGTTCTTTATTGTTTTTTTTTTCTTTTCCTTTCAGTCCTTTTGGGATTTAGAATTTTTGTTCCTTGTGTTGATAGAAAGTTATTGTACAGAGAATTTTCTTTTTTCCCATCCATGTTTTGTTTGGAGTTGAAGTTTCAATCTCTTCTTGACAAGGTCATAAATGTAAATTAATTAGATTTTATTACAGATACAGAGTGCCCATCTCATGTTTCTTCTTTTCGTGGCAAATGGCAAATTGTTGTATCTTGAGTATTTTTTTTTTCTATTTTTTTCTAAGTGTAAATATTGACTTTGATATGCCATTCAAGCAAATGGACCGTGTTAATTCTGATTATTTATTAGTTTAAAAAAAAATTCTGATTATTTAAGAGACTCATCAACCTTGCACAGCCGATTTGACTTTCTAGATAAAAGGCTTTATCAATAAAGCTGTTGGATATTATTAATGGCGAGCAATAAATTGCACCAAATGGGTCCATAAACTAGTTAGGCCTACTGGTGTTTCAAAATCATCCGAAGTCACATCCTAACCATCCACCCGAGACTTGGTGCAGGTAGGGGTAGAATTGTGCCCCATCTACACGTTTATCGTGCAGTCAATATGTAGTTGTTTCAGAGTTTTAATTCCATGTTTATCCATCAATATCGATAAGAAAGCTATGCCTATGCTATAGAAACACTAGATTTTGTAAGTTAGTTTTATTTTTATACGTTAGGGTAGGGATATCAGTTATCATAATTTAACCTTCACATGTTTTATTTTTTCAGAACTAGAAATTTCATTATAAACCATAGGAAGTGAATATCCTAACTTTGGAAAAAGACTGTCAGGCTAAAGAAGTAATGCAATTTTTTATGTTTTTTTTGGAGCCAATATACATATTTAGTATGAAATTAAATTATTTACCTCTAGTGATTTTGATAATGTATTACCTACATAAGCATGATGATTTTAGAAATATGTATTCTCAATATAAAGAATGGCAATTGACTTTTAAGTAATGAAATTAGGCAAGTAGCAACACTTGACCCGAGAAATAAGGGTCAGATCATATATCAAATGAGTAAATCATGGATTTAATTTTCATCGCTTGCTTTGCTTGCAGAGGGAATAAAAGAAATAAAATCACCCTTTTGTTCTTTATATATTTTAGTAAACAAGAGAATAGACGACAAGACAACGATTGTAAGCTGCATATTTCTTTGTGGGGAAAGTCGTGTATTGTGTTAGTTAAGGGCTAAGCTCTAAAAGATGGTTGTCTGCACCAAAATTAAGTGATGTTGTAGGTTAGTTATGCGAGACAGGCACTTCCTACTTCCATTTCTCTTTTTCAATCAGTTCCCTGTAATTTTATCTATTACTTGCTTCTAGTTCTAGAAATCTTCCTCAATCTCAATGCAGTTTGTATCATCTTTTTGTTTGCAATTAATGGAACACGTAACCGATTCTGTAGCTGAACTGTACCTATAATACTACTGAGTACTGACAATGACAGGTATCTCCCATTATATCTTAACAAGATTAGATATGGTAACTCCTTGTATCTACAAGGAATAGAGAATGAGCATCATTCCCTCCACAGATACTTCACCGCACCTTATCATGTATTTGGCTATTTCAGCTGAGTCACATCTTAGTTTTGCTTAAATAGCCTCCGAAACGATGCTTAGCCACCAAAACCAACCTAGTACCTCTCAATTCACTTGCATAAAAACAGACAAGCCAGAAACAGGCCCACATAACTAACATCGATGCGTTGCTGTCAGTTATGAGCAACTCCGTGTAAAATTCAATTAGCCTTCAAAAACAGCCAATTAAGAGCCAACAGCATCAATTTGTGAACTATTGCACAGTATCATGGACTCAACTCAAGCATTATTTTCCACGAGTTCAAATGGTACAGAGAGAATTCTAGAAGGCATTAAATAAATATTTGGTTGTTGAACCTGAAAGAATTGGCCTCTTGTGTGCTCTAAAGTCCAATCTGAAGAAAATTTTTCCGCATGCTTGTCATCATTGTTCCTATTCCTGCATTTCCGATAATGATGCATGTCATCAGCTGTAAATAAACTTTAATAAGCGGTTAAGATGTGATGTAAGCAAATTAGAAAGGCATTTAAGATAACAAAAAGTTTATTTCCAAGCACAACATGGTTCCATCTGTGCAGTGGGCCCATGCACAGGACCAGCAAAATGGTGGGATCCGGCGATTGAAAATAGGCCTAGCATTGCCAATAAGAAAATTCCCAGTTTTTAGTTTTTTAAAAAAAAAAAAAAAATCTGTAACGCTTAATAAATTTAACCAAAGACCAGGCTGGTCTTAGCTTTCATACTCTAGGACCAGGCTCAGCTCAACCCAAAACCAACTAGGCGCAGTTAGCTGATTAGGCAGGGCAAAATCCAGGGTAATTTCTCAAACCAAAACCTAGAAATTTTGCAGGTCAGGCAGATCCTTGAAGACCATGACTATTCATCATGTATAAGATGGGAGTTAATTGCAGTGTTTAGTCATCAAGCTAAATTTTCCAATGCCAAAAGCTCATAAAGCATCTAGAGCACTAAAATTGGCTTTTATGAGCAAACTTATAATCACTGGTTTTCTAACCTTGAACCTCTTCCGACGCATATCATCAGAAGTGAACTGAGAAACGTATTCTTCATGTCTAGGAGCTTCATTTCTATAGCGCCCTCCTGCCGCTGCTGGCATCCTATCATTCTTTACTTTAGCTTGACTGCTTGAATTTTGAAATAAGCTATCCTTGGCCCAGGTAACCTCATAATCAGCCTTCAGTAGAGATCCTTGCTGCTCAAAAGTTAGCCATGATAACCATCACCAAGAAATAAACTGACTGGTTAATTTACAATGTCATGCATGCAGCACC
This sequence comes from Mallotus japonicus, assembly GCA_949634005.1. Lineage (NCBI taxonomy): Eukaryota > Viridiplantae > Streptophyta > Magnoliopsida > Malpighiales > Euphorbiaceae > Mallotus > Mallotus japonicus. Next base: position 16,320 of record CATIWK010037736.1, on the reverse strand, counting down.
TGACATTTTGGCCAAGTTCATGTTGTATACCAGTAAACATTACTTGTTCAAAATAAAACCTTTAATATTATGACATGAAATCACACTCATAATAGCAATCAGAGAGGCTCAAATATAGAGAATGTAATGATTGAAACAAATATTGGAGCCATTGCACAAAAAAGCTTTTATGTGTTTTAAACTTCAAATTGAATAAACTCATGCTGTAAAACATCAGGAATGTAGGCACTCAAACAATAAGATTTAAAGAGGAAGATTACCAACCTTCAGCAATGAATGACCACATAAGACTTTAAGAGCATTATAGAAATCTCCATACTTCTCAAACTGAACCACAATTTTGCAGTGGAGACCTGAAATTATGTCCCCACCATCCTCATCTGCATCCTTACCATGATCATCATCCTCGGTAACATTAAGATTCCTATTGAGTTGAACAACAACAAGAAGAATTTTGTACAATCTTGTTTTGTCATTAAATCTAGTACTAATAATAAAACCAACATAGCTCGTCAAAGGGGCAATAGTTACATAAAATTCAAAACCTGCAAAGGTTCATTCAGGAAATATAGAATTACAAGAACAATACACATTTCTAAAGTCTAAAAGAAAAGCTTTCTAGTTTTCCACTAACTCTTTCTCCATACTACTAAAAAACAAAGTCAGCTGTCCATCATAAAGACAGGATGCAAGATCAGATTTTGGATTCAAGTCTAAATGCCTATTATGATTTCAATCATATGAATCCTCCTACTCAATTATTCTCACCACTTCTAAACACCTCAAGTTGTATCCAAGTTCACCGAAGAGACTATAATTCGTTCATGATTTGATTTCTAATGAGTTTCAAAGATCAGATTTTTCATTGGCTCATAACTTGACTTTGGTAAATTTATGAATGCAGTTCAGCTATTCCTTCTCAGATTTAATAATCAGAAAATGCTAAGAGGGCTCGTAGATGAACAATAGTCATCGCGGAAAGGACTAAAAAAGTGGAAGAAAGAATTACCTTATCTTCCCAAATGTGGAGAAAATAGTATGAGTAACTAACATAGAAGGCTTTGAAGAAACCCTAGGCTCGGCAAACCACCGAGAAGGAACCTTTCTAATTACAATTGTATCCGGCTCTTGCCTCCCTGCTCCTCTGGAATACCCTACAAAGTCCACGGCACAACATAAATCGATAACTGTCACTTAAAAATCCATAAATAATACACAATTAAACAAAAATCAAAAGGAAGCAAATCAAACAAAGAAAAAACCTCGATTTTTTCCAAACACATAAAACTCCTCCCACGCTTTCTTCATTCCCTCAAAATCATCACTCTCCGGCACAGCAACACTGAGCTTATACTTGTATCCTTCCAGGTTAAGTTCAATTCCGTCCATTTTTTCGACAATGTGCTTTCTCCACTCTAGAAACTTCTTTTCCTTTGCTTTCAATTCCTCATCCTTCTCTTTATCTAGAAACGCCAAGTCTCGAATACAGAGATTGCCGTGTGCGACTGGATCATCGCGTTTGCGTTTCTTGATGTCTTTGTAGCGCTTGATTTCGAGGTCCTCTTCGGGGACTCTGACGGATAGCGAAGTCTTTAGGAAGTCTACAAGTGCGCGCTTTAGCTTCCATTCGTCTATTGGTTTAGTGGCGGAGGCGGAGACTGAAGGATAGACTGTGAGGATTAGCTTGATGCGCGGGACTAGTGAGAGACCGTTCTCGATTTCTAGGGTTTCCATTGGCGGGAGAGAGTCTAACGGTTTAACAGTCATAGCTATAGGCTATAGCTCCACTCTCGTCTGTTGATGATCGGGAAGCCGCTGACGAAGAGCGAACTGATTTTTACTCGAAAACGCGCCGTTTTTAGTGCTGCTGAAAACGACGTAGTTTCGGTTACTTAAATTAAAGATAAGAAGGAAAAGACGAGGCTGTCCCTTGTTTATGACGCGCGGCAGATTTTTTTTTTTTTTTTAAAAGCGCGTGTAGAGATAGACGTTTAAAAGCTAAATAGTCAAAATAAAAGCGACAAATTAGAGGGAAGAGATTGGAGCGGAAAGAGATGGGGTTATTGTGCTGTGATTGCTTCGGCGGAGGCAGCAAGCGGGAGAGACAGGAAGAAGACAGACTGGCGGAGGCAGAAGCTCGTGCAAAAGCAGCAGAAGCTGCCCAGAAAAGGTAATTATTTTTTCTTCTATTTCATTTGATTTCTGTTTATGATTTTTTTAAAATCCGATCTATATACCAATCAACGCAGTTGCGTCGCCGGAAAAAATGTACTTTTCTGTGGTGGTTGTTGTTTGAGGATGGTAAAAGTCTTTGGGGGGTTTTTATACAGCGGTGAGTAGGGTTTTGTTTTTAAAAAGAAAAAAAAAAGTACTGGGCAATGCCATAAGAGGAAATTTTTAAGTAAATTAACAATACTGGTGGCCATATGAGATCAGCACTTGGTGTGTGATGATCCGGAATTTTGAGAGGGGACAGAAGATTTTTGTAATACTGATAAGATGATGGGATTCTTGTTAAGAATTTAAGCATGGTTAACTAAACTAATTTAAGATGTTTTCAGTTGAGTTTCCTTAGCTTTTGCTGCGTTGCTTGCAGGCAAGAGGAATTTGAAAAATCTGCTGCAGGTAGAGCTGCACGTGCACAATTTCAGGGCATGGCGAAACAATCTGCAAATTCTAATAAAGGCGAACCTGTTTTAAAGGTTTTTTTTTTCTTCTTAAAACTTCCCCATCCCTCCACCCCAGTTACTTCCTGGGGATAAATGATATGATAGAATGCTTAGCTGCTAAAATTTTTAAAAATTTAATCATGATCCAATATCTGCCATCCCATTTCCATTTGTCCGATTTCATATGCTGTAGGCAGTTTGATCTGGACTATTTATATTGTTTCTTCATACTTCAAGCCTGATGCTTATGTGTTTGCTGGAGAGTAAAATGATGTGAAAATTTTGACTGTTGGTTTGTGCTCTTGCTCTTAATGCAGTGGCAGATGGGCTGAGGTTAAGCGCTTTTTGATGCGGCTGTGGATTTTATTCTAGGTTAGACAATCAAAGAACTATTTTTTAGCATTGCATGATATGTTTCACTTTTCTCTTAGGTTATAGAGCTTGGTTTTCTGCAGTATGTGTTATAAATTTATATCATTTCGTGGTTTAGGATGAAAATTCTCAGGATCAGTAATTTGCAGAAATTTAAATGGTGATGAAGTATTCCATGCGTTAGGAATAAGATTGTAGCAGTGTCTAACTCTTATTTTGATGTTACCTTTGATGTGGTCAGCTTCATTTGTAGGAAAATGTGTAATTGGGAAAAGTTTACATTTAAACATCCAGTTTAACAAAATGCTTTACATATGTAATTTCTTAAAATTAAAATTTCAATGTATGTACTAGTTTTCAGTTGCAGAATCTAACTTTGAAGCCTTTTTCTCTGTGCTATATTTGCAACAGGATTTGTCCATGTAACAGTGTGCATTATTACCTGCCAGTTTCTGTTATTCTGAAGGCCAATTGTTAATATCTTTGCAAAAGTTGCTCCATGAGAGTTGTAAATATCTTTCACAGGTTCGCTGTAACTTTTCAGAGTGCAGAAAGAATAATGTAACCATTTATTCAGGGTGTTTCTGAAATGTTTATTTTCTTATAGCACTTGTATAATGGATTAATAGACAAAGGGCCCCTTAAACTTGTGATACGGCGCCACATAAGTCTAATTTCAACTTTTGCATACAATTAGGTCCAAAACTTCAATTTCTCGGCCAAATCACTCCAAAATTTTACAAAAAGGCCCGTGTGTGGTGCACTTTCTCAATAAAGAAGGTGAAAGAAATTTTTTTTAATAAAATAATTTCTATGTCCCACGTATATAAAACATAATTTTTTTTTAAATGCAAAAATAAATTAAAAAATAATCTCCACCATCAACAACGTCATTTCAGTAACAAAACATCAATAAAACAAGAAGCAACAACAGGAATTAAAGAAATAAAGAAAGAAAAAGAATCAAAATACAAGAGAAGAAAAAAAGTTTTCCTCATCTATTCTCTGCAACTGGGCATCCAAATGATCAAAATTTTGAGAAAATATAACATTGTGCTATCATAGCAAGAACTTTTCTCAACTATAGTCCCGCCAAATTTCTCTTGAACATCCTTTGGAGTTTCAATCTGGAAAGTGCACAAATAAGATGAAAAAACACCACAGGCTTCAATTAGCACGAGCTGAATGGACTGGTCAGGCGATGAATGAGCAAAGCAGAATTGGACTCAACTTTCAAACGCCAGAAGCAACTTCAACCTCAACTTGTTGTTGACAATGAATAAAATCTTGGGAAAAGTACAGAAAACCACCCTGTGATTTCACGTTTTTAGACTTTTAAGTACGTGATTTTTTTTGTAATACTTTTAAGTACGTGTTTTAGCCATTACACACTTTTTAGTATATGTGTCTAACATTGTTAACTTCGTCCTATGTGGCGCCTTCGTGTCAACGCCACATAATGTCTACGTCAGCGCCACATAGGACAAAGTTAACGATGTTAGACGCATATACTAAAAAGTGTGTAATGGCTAAAACACATACTTAAAAGTGTCACAAAAAAAACCACGTACTTAAGAGTCTAAAACCATGAAACCACAGGGTGGTTTTTCGTACTTTCCCCTAAAATCTTTAACAATATGAAGAGAGATGAATAAATTTTGGAAACTAGTTAACTTAGTACCTTGAAAAATTCTCCAAATGTTGCTTTCCTATGTTGCACAAGAACAACTCCAATGTAGAAATATAATGAATATGTGCAATAGATGATAAAAAATGACAATCCAAAACCAGTGCCGCTAGCTAGTCCAAGTTGAACACCCTGCTTCCTGGGACTTTAACATTTCTTATGATACAAATCCATGATCCTTTTCTTAGCACAAAATGATGCAACAGTTTTGATGTTCCCAACTACACCATTTGCCACTTGACTTGCTTCTTCATGCATCAACTGCAAAATTTACTGCATTAGTATTTAGCACAAGTAAATCTCAAATGCCTTCAATGTATTACAGAACAGATTGAAATGTGCTAACCTTAGCATCTGCCCGAACCCTTCCAAAAATTTCACCTAGATGTACCCTTGTAAGATCATTAATGGTGACACAACAAGAACTACAAGTACCAAAATCCAGTTGGCTCTGAATGCTATAATTAAACATGTTGCAACTGTTGCAATATTCTGGACAATTGTTGTCAGGGTATCACCAATAAAAGTCCTAACCATAGAAGCATCCACAGACAACCTTGCACCTATTGTGCCACTGAAAAAAAAAATTGCACAAACATGTTCATGCTTTTTTTTATCAAAATTTTTTTGATGTTTTGAAAAGAATTGTGTGCCAATATTTCACACCTTGAATTTTCAGGATCATCAAACCAGCTAATTTCTTGGTGCACAACCTTTTGAAATGTCATAGAACGGATTCTTTCGATCAATTTTCCCCTACAATACCAAGGAGGAAATTTTATAGTAGAAAAAGCATAAAATCCAGCAAACTTATGCCCGCATACACCAACGCCCAATACTCAGGCTCCCTGTGTGCCATCCCTTCTTATTCAGAATCTTCAATGCCATTTTTTAACACCTCCATATCGATCTGTGCCCAAATATCCTCCCAAAGAGGCGGCCTGCCCAAATTAACAACAGATGAGCCAACATTAAATATTTAATATTTTTAAACCAACATCAACACCACCACCATCATTTTACAATTTCAACCGCCGATGAAACAAGCATAAATGCATAAACGCTAGTAGAGAAAGTGTTTTCTCTACTGCTCCATTATCGCACAAAAAAAAAGCAACAATTCGGCTTTATTGTGGATGATGTAACTGGACAGAGCAGAGAGTGGTAGATTTGTAGGTTACTGATGCAATCAAGTACTAATGTATAACTTATGCAGAGGTGTGTAAATAAGTGGTTGCGGACAACAGAGTTCCGGCGAGTAGACAGCAGAGAAGGAGAAGGTAAAAATAAAATTGGGAGCAACTTCAACTCTGTAGATCTGAAAGCCGCAGTAACATGAGATTGGGGAAGGAGAGTTTGAAGCTGCTATCAAAGGAGAAATCGCCGAAGTGATAGAAAATTTTACGGTTGGTGTATTGGGAAATTTGGGATTTTATCAATTTCCATTGTCAAATTAAAAAAAATCCTAACATTATATATTAATATTTTATTATTTCTGCAATACGTGAATTACACGCGGAGGGGATAGTTCTAATTTGGGTTTAAATGGCCAAGAAATTGAAACTTTGAACTTAATTGATAGCGAAAGTTGAAATTGGACTTATATGACCCCGTGTCACAAGTTTAAAGGGCCCTTTGTCTATTAATCCCTTGTATAATTCACGCCTGGTTCAATTCCACTAAGAGAACCATTCATTTCCAAATGAAATTTGAATAGAATTTATTTGTAAATGAATTCTAAATTTATCTAAATTAAACACATTTTATTAATAAGAAATGATTTAGTTATAAACAATTCCATAAAAATAAAAAGTTAAAATTGTAAATGAATTTTACAAAGTTTTTATTTAATCCAAATATATTAACTTGAATTTATAAATAAATTTTATAAAATTTTGTGAAATTCATTTATATCAAACAGAAGTAATGAATATCATATTCTAAATCAATACATTCTAAGAATACAATAAACAAAAAGATAAACGTTGCTGCTCCGCCCTTCCAAGTGAAACATCATAAATTCCAAGCAGAAGATAAAAGCACACCCACAAGGTGAACAAACAATGAACAGAATATATTATCCAGCACCAAAAATTTCCACAAAAAAAAAAAATAATAATAATAATTAAGGTGCTCTCAAAGTGTGAAAAGAAGAACTTCATGAAGGCAAATTGCCCATGTTTAGGATAGTTCTCCAATCGCTGGTGACTTGGACGTTACGGGACAACTATGTTAGCATTTTGATCATTAGTTCGTCCTTTTGCCATTGTTGTTTGTATCATGAATTCTTTCTTGATGTGGCCAACGTTGGCAACTTCCTATTTAATACTATGGACGGATTCCAACTTGATTTATACAGGCACCGATATAAATCTAGCCACACTCAGAATACACACATTCCTAAGATTCCAAGCGCCCATTAATAAAGATTCCACATTTTTCTAAGGAGAGCAACAAGGGGGAAAATGAGCCATGACAGTGGGAGGGAAGAAGGAGTGGAGTGTAACTTATATATGGAACATGCAGAATCCATTAACAACAGATGCAATATTAAGCCAATCGAAGAAGAAGAAGGAACCGGAGAAGGGGAGTTGTCAGTAGAGCAGATATTCAAGAAGCAAAGGGTGCCATTATGGAGAGAGCAACTGACTTGGAGGGCTTTGGGGGTGAGCTTTGTTCTGAGCATACTGTTCAGCTTTATAGTGATGAAGCTCAGCCTCACAACAGGGATCATCCCTTCTCTCAACGTCTCTGCTGGTCTCTTGGGATTTTTCTTTTTAAGGACTTGGACTAAGATTCTTGAAAAATCTGGCCTTTTGAAGCAGCCATTTACTAGGCAGGAGAACACTGTTATTCAAACATGCGTTGTAGCCTCTTCTGGCATTGCCTTTAGCGGTATTACTCTGTTCCTCCGATGAGTTTAACTTGTATATACGTATTAGAATTTGAATCTTTGTTCTATGATTATTTTCAGGAGGTTTTGGGAGTTACCTCTTTGGAATGAGTGAACGCATTGCTCAACAATCATCAGAAGATAATTATGGAACAAATATCAAAAACCCATCTTTAGGATGGATGATTGCCTTTCTTTTTGTTGTTAGTTTTCTTGGCCTCTTCTCTGTGGTACCTCTGCGAAAGGTAATTACATGTACTCTGCTAAAGAAACAAGCTTAAATGCTACCATAACTTGATTTATTTGTGACTCTTATGTGTCATGATTTACATCAGATCATGGTTATAGATTTCAAGTTGACTTACCCAAGTGGTACTGCAACTGCTCATTTGATCAATAGCTTCCACACTCCTGAAGGAGCCAAGCTGGCTGCGTAAGGCACTTAACACTGCCAATTTGTCTTAATTATAAGTTAACACAACAGAAACTTTGACACGTTTTGACAAGCATACTGCACCTGTTCCACTCTTGTAGGAAACAAGTTAGAGAGCTTGGCAAGTTCTTCTCCTTCAGCTTCTTGTGGTCTTTCTTCCAATGGTTCTTCGAAGCTGAAGAAGATTATTGTGGTTTCTCAAACTTCCCTACTTTTGGGCTCAAAGCTAAAGACAATAGGTATATACTATCATTTACTCTTTCTTCTTTTTTATAGTTAACAACTATCAGTTTAGCTTGTTTCGTTTTGGTTGATCTCTCCATATTTATATCTACAGGTTTTTCTTTGATTTCTCGGCAACTTATGTGGGAGTGGGGATGATTTGCCCTTATATCATAAACATATCAGTGCTACTTGGAGGAATCCTGTCTTGGGGTCTAATGTGGCCACTAATAGATGCTAAGAAGGGTGATTGGTATCCGGCAGATCTTAGTCCAACAAGCTTACATGGCCTTCAAGGTTACAAGGTCAGTTTCTGATAAGCAGTACTCTATCTCTTCAGGGCTCTCACAATTTTTTGAAATTTAAGTATCTTGTCTCTGATTCTTCAGGTATTTATAGCCATTGCCATGATCCTTGGTGATGGTTTGTACAACTTCTGCAAGGTGCTGAGCCAAACCATCTTAAGCATGTATTATCAATTCAAGTCCAAAAGCAACAGAACTGACCTCCCTGTTGCAGACAGTCCACCTCTGAAGGTGCAGAAGATTTCTTTTGATGACCAGCGCCGCACCCAACTCTTTCTCAAAGATCAAATTCCAACATGGTTTGCAGCTGCAGGTTATGTCGCCATTGCTGCCGTCTCTACAGCCGTTCTCCCATTCATATTTACACAGCTTAAATGGTATTATGTAATAGTCATCTACATATTCGCACCAGTTTTAGCTTTCTGCAATGCATATGGTTGTGGGCTAACTGACTGGTCACTTGCATCCACTAATGGAAAACTTGCTATTTTCACCATTGGAGCATGGGCTGGAGCTTCCCATGGTGGAGTTTTAGCAGGGTTAGCAGCATGTGGAGTAATGATGAATATTGTCTCTACAGCGTCTGATCTAATGCAAGATTTCAAGACCGGCTACTTGACCCTGGCTTCACCTAGGTCCATGTTTGTTAGCCAAGTAATTGGAACAGCAATGGGCTGTGTAATTTCTCCTTGTATCTTTTGGTTATTCTACAGCGCCTTTAAAGACCTTGGTCTTCCTGATACCACATATCCAGTCCCCTATGCTGTTGTTTACCGTGGTATGGCTATTCTTGGCGTAGATGGCTTCTCATCTCTACCAAAGAATTGCCTGTCCCTATGCTATGGCTTCTTTGGTGCTGCTGTTCTAATAAACGCCTTTAAAGATAGAGTGGGCAAGAAGTGGAGAAGATTCATTCCACTTCCAATGGCAATGGCTATACCTTTCTATTTAGGTCCATACTTTGCTATTGACATGTGTGTTGGAAGCTTGATTTTGTTCGTTTGGGAAAAGACGAATAAGGCCAAGGCGGATGCTTTTGCACCAGCAGTAGCTTCTGGTTTAATTTGTGGAGATGGCATTTGGGTTTTGCCTAGCTCAATCCTGGCTCTTGCAGGTGTCAAAGCTCCTATTTGTATGAGGTTTTTCAACAGAGGAACAAATAGTCGGATTGATAAGTTCCTAGGACTTCAGTGATGAAGATTTACGTTATCATGTACCTGTAATATACATTTTCCTGTATTTTGCTGCTTTTTCTTCTTGTTTTCTGGTGCATGCTGGTGTTACGTATGGAAAAACACCTCAATGAATATTGTACAGCTTATTGTATTATGATCTCTGAAATCAGTATGATCTATATTGAAATTCTAGAGGCAACCAACAAAAAAGTGAAGATTGATGTATGCCAAGCATTTGAGACCAAAACAGGCATAATAATTATTATAGCATCAGAGCCATCATTTGGCTAATAATTCAGTAGTCAAGTGCATGCCGTGAATCAGTTGGCTGATAGTTGAATGATCATTGTAGGGCATGAGATCCAGTTCAAACCACAACGGCCTGTTTTCCTCTGAAGATTATCAAAGTACCAAAAGAGTGAGGAATTTCCACTGAAGATATCATGTATTAAAAACAAAATAAAATGAATGCTATATCAGAAAAGAATTGTGTATTTTTCAGCTTGGAACAGAACTTTTGCTCAATGAATTTTCCCGATTAATCCATTAATCCAAATGTCATCCTTAAAAAATATCAACAAAAATAATTGAAAGCTACAGCATGATTTGCTATACAAATGAATCGTAGGAAGCTATTACTACACGGGACTTGAGTGGAATAAACACAAGGTATCTGGCCGTTGCACTCCCTTTTTCTTTGTTGCTAACAGTTGAACCCAATGGCATATTTGATGTTAAATATACTTCATAAAGATCCCTGGAGGTGTTTGCTTAAAATAGTGGGCAAATAATTATCACGCTAGCTTTCTACAGGAGCCGACAGCCTGAGCTCATATGCAGCTTGGAAAAAGTCAGCAGCCTGTTGGAACGATCCTTCCATTTTTGAAATTAAACCAAGATTTAACCATGCCTCATGATTCGTGGGCTCCAAGCGCAAAGCATTCATTAGGAAGCTCCTTGCAAATGGGAATGACTGACTTCCAAGTTTCATCAACACTTTTCCAGTTGAAACAATACTTGGAACATAGTCTGGTTCTATTGAGAGTGAGACCGAGAAAGAAACCAGGGCTTCTTTGTATAGTGATTGAGCATCAAACAATGCTCCTGCAAAAAGATTTATAAACTTGAGCATAAAGAATAATGTTAAATTTTTAAGCTACAGCATTTTCAATAATCAATCAATTAGAAGGCGGTTCATAAAGAAAAGTAAATATTGTGCTCAGTGGACTGATTTATAAAGGCAGTATTAGCACCTGTGGTATGCCAACTTCTGGGAGAATGAAAGTTCATCAACTTGGCTTTGTCCAAGCAAATTTGGGCGTCAGTCCACAAACCAAGTTTTGTGTAAATGGATGCCAAATCTTGCCAGGCTGCCAGCTCCAAGTTTCGTTCTGCTTGTGCCTGCAAGAGAAGAAAAATTAGAACAACTCCCTTCTAATTGAACATGTCACACAAGTTCCTGAGAAAGGAATATGCATTAATGAGACAGGAGATCATATGTGCAAGGTTACGAATGGTTGAAAGTTAGGATGACTACAATAACTGAGAATCACATGCACATATGGTTTTGCTGGCTCTACGCTCTTGTTAATGAATTAGATTTTGTTCAAGAACAAACGTGCAGGTGCACTCGTGTTTTCTGAAGGTGAAATTTTTCAAGTATCAAAGTTATACCACAAACATGTCAATTAGGGTGCTTAACCAAAAATGGTAATAGTCGCCAGTTTCAAGCAATTTGTGTTTCTTACATTGCACTCATTTTTTAAACTTGAGGGTATCCATAAAAATGAGAGATGCATGCACGTCTAATGAATACAAACCTCATGCTCAAAGATATGTGCATGATCAGTGTTTTTGGCTTGAAGATCCCTCTGTGCTTGAATAAGAGATAGCAATATTCTATAGGTTTCTATTGCTTGCTTGGGATGCTCCTGAGCAATTTGAAGCACAGCTTTCAATCTAAGAAGCTCAAACTGATCCTTTCTCTCAGCCTCATCCAAAGCAAACTCAACAACTATCTCAGCATCCCTGAAACGCTGCTGGGCAGAAATAACGAAGGCTAATAACTTCCAGCCTTTAACCGAATAACCACCCATGGTTTCAGCATAAGTCATTGCATTGTCAAAAGCTGTGTCTATATTCCTTTGCAGTATGTTTTCAAGTGCAAGGCTATACATCACTTCAGGATCCTCCTGCCTATTTAGAGCAGCATGGTTTAGGGAGTTCAAAGACTCTTCCTGCAGAAGAATTCTTTCAGAGTCAGATAAGCAAATTCTTGCAGCACGCCCATAGCAAACACCGAGGAATTTATGGGCTTCACCCATGAAATGTTTTTTATGATTTGCCAAGCTAATCACTTTACGAGCAAAATTAATTCCTTCATGAGAATTCTTTGGATCTAGGGAGCACAATTTTGCTCCCAGTAGAAAGGAAGGGATATGAGGTTTGTGCTTTGATTCTGAGAATCCAGAAATTTTCCTTATTAGGTTCAAAGCTGCTTCGTTCTGACCGGCAGCACTGTAACAAAGAGCAAGGAAGTACCATCTATCAGCCCGGTTGTATACACCTGGAAGGGCCTGCTCCACATGCTCTGCTAATAACTCAAACTGCTCAATTATTGAGAGCGCATAGGTCAGATGCTCTATGATTTCTTCATCCCACTTGATTTCCCCATAAGCTACCTTATTCATGAGTACCAACAACAAAAGAATTGCTTCCTCTATACTGCTGCTGGGGCTGACTGGACCCCATGTTTGTAACTGAGGGGGAATTTTTGATTCAACAGCACCATAGAGTAAAATGGAAGCTAAGTCTTTTTGCACTCCAGCCAACCTTTGTGGACCTAGATTCCATGGCCTGACTAGAGCCCGGCGATACGAAGTGATAGCTTCATCAAGTAAGCCTGCTTTTATCCACAGAATGGGCAGCAACTCCAATGCTTTGTGAAACATTTCTTCCAATTTGCATTCTTCACTAATCCCTTCAGGCATACCATTAGGTAATGCTGATTCAACAATGTCAAGAATAATTCTGCACTCCTTTGCGGCCTCTGTTCAATAGAATGAGCATCATAATCCATTGAAATTTAACTTCTAGTTTATTTTAAGAAATTGAGAACAAATTGAGAAAATTAAGCTTATTTATCCATCAAGTTATTCAGAAATGAAAAAAAAAAAAAAGTAAAGAGACAAGTTGATATAAAAATTAGTGCAATATCAAATTCTGAATTCCACCAGGGCACGTGCAAATACTTCCAGAATGACTTCATGCTATCTGGATTTGAAAATATAATACCTCTACAATGCCCCAGTTCCTCAAGTGATCTTGCTTTAAGAAGGATTGCTTCAAGAAGTAGACTCACTGAATGCATAGACATAACACTAGAAGCCACAATATCACCTTTTGCACGCTGCTTTCTTTGCCGAGTTCTTTCAACAATGGCCCTTGTCATTTTAGGAGATAAACTTCTAATGTCAATACCCTGAAATACCTGAAGGGCAGCATCAAAATTTCCTCTCTGATATTCAAGCCTTCCTAGCAATGCCCTGGCTTCCTGTAACTCATTAAACCAAAAATTCACAGATCAGAGGCTACAACAAAAGATTGAAAAGCCAAAAAAAAAAAGGCAATTAACCAAACCCACCTCATAATTTAATGAGAGAGCTTCTTTGAGAGTGGATTCAGCTTCATCAACTTGAATATCTTCAAGTCTGGATTCCCAGTCTCCAGTAGTTCTAGATGAAAGGCCACTAGCTGAAAAATCCCTCGTGGCTAATGACTCTGGAGACTGCGGTGCCTCTTCAAACTTAAATTGCTCCCCTGAGCAAGCACACAACATCTTCAATAACAACGCAAAGCAGAAACTTGGAGGATTTCTTCTTGTCCTATACGAAAACTTTCATCTGTAATACACATGAAAAAGAAAAAGTTCTTTTTGTCAAAAACCAACTTATTTACAAACTATAAACAATTAAACACAAACAACCCATTTCAAATTATTATACTACAGAACCTTAAAAAGAAGGTTTTATATAAAAGCTTCTATGTTACAGTACAAATGCCGGTCTGTACCAGTACTTAGATCAGAATACAAAAATGGAGATCCGTAAAGAAGAACAGAGACAAATGTTAAACAAAAAAAAGGAACCCAGAATCGAAAGCATACATAGACAGAATAAACCCAGGAAATTTTGAACATAAACAAATGAAATAAAAAAGCGAAAACCGAAGGGACAAAGAGAAAGTACTGAAAGAGACGAAGAAGAAGGAGACAAAATGCAATATAAAAAGAACAAAAAAAATTAAATATTTGCAGGAAATGAACCGAGCGAGACAAACAAGAGTGCAGAACATTGGACTCACCAAATAAAAACCCAAAAGCCTATTTGCATTTGCAGCTTCCATGCCATGAAAGCTACTTATCTTTCCTCCTCCTGCTTCTGCTGTTGCTGCTTTAATTTATTTACTTATTTTTCAAAATTTCTGCCTTATAATGCCAGATTCTACCAAACAAAGAGCCTTCCCCATGTGTTGGTATGGGCCAAATGGACCTATGGTTACTTACTATAGACTAAAATGGGGTACTTACAGGTGCACAAAGATTCTCCTTTTAGAATATGATTTTTGATATTTGTATTGTTTGAGCACAGTGATACGAGTTTTTTTTTTTTTTTTTTTAACAACTAGCCTCCATGTCAAGTATGTGGCTGAATGTGAAAGAATAAGAGGAGTGGAGAGATCGAACCTAACTTTAACTAATATTTTGATTTCGTAATAAATATTTTACTATACATTTTAGACCGGCTAGACAATAATATAGGCATTTTGGTGCTTTTAGATTGGATAACAATCATCTTTCAAAAAAAGAAATTGGATAACAATTAACAATTCTTTCCATTGGTGGCCGCCGGTGTCCCTCAAACAACCCTCACCTCACCCTGGGGTTTATGGTCCACTCTATTTTTGTTTTTTGTCTTCTCTGAAAATTAGTTACCATATTCCAAAAATTGCAGCTAATCTTCGCCAACCACTTCACAGCTGTTAGATTTTTTTTTAATCTTGTTCAATAATTTTTTTTCTATAAATTATGCTCTAAATTAAACTCGAGATTTTACAAATATAAAAATAATATTTGTCTTATATATTCTATCGTAATACTCTGCCTTCAATTCGCTTAGTAGCTTTCTCTTTGTTTACTTATTTTTTCTTTATTAAAGAAAAAATACTTGAAGAAGGATTTGAAAAAGATTATACGCTTAACTACTCAACTTTTGGTTTCTTCTTCTTTTTTTTTTTTTTTTTTTTTTGCCAAAAATCTTTTGGTTTCTTCATGTACTTGTTTATTTGCTTGAAATGGTTGAAAAAAATTAAAGTATCTTAATTTTTATCTACCTACGCTTTATTAAAGTTCATCATTTTCTGTTTTGAATTCAAAATAGATTCCCACAAAAAAAAAAAGTTGACATTCTTGCTCTCTTGAGGTCTTTTATTCCTGCTTTTTGTTTTTTTAAAGAAAGATCTTTTTTTTGTGCTTTAGTTCACCTCATTTATAGTTTATTGAATATGATATGATATTCCAACTAACATTTTTTTTTTTTTTAACAAAAAGTCAACTAGAAATGAGGAATCGAACATATGACCTTACCTTACAATATTTATCGCCTGAGCCACTATACTACAAAGGGAGGACCAATCAACAGATTTTACAATGTCAACAATGTCATCTTTTTTTGTTTTTTTAACATTTGACCAATATCACAACCATTAAATTTTATGGCATAATATCAAAGACGCATTCTACTTTATGCCTAATATTTTGATCTCATAATAAAATATTTTACCTTTAAATTAAGTATAATGTCATCCTTCGCATGCATTGACAATGTTTATAATTGCATCGTTCAAAAATGTAATATAAGAATTGCATCATCGCAATCTTAGTAGCATTGAGGTGGGTCTAGCTACCACTCCATATCATAATCACCAAGCATCCATAATTAATAACTAATTATAATCTTTTTTATAATCCTCTTGACTGCTTTATTAGTAATAAATACTAGATCACCCACTACATTTAAAACATTATTTAAAATTTGCTTTTAGACTCCAACTACATGAACTGTATCAACCATATTATAATAAACGCATTGTTTGATGAAAATGATTGACAATTAAGCATAAATTGAATGTTTTTTTCATAATTATTTATATTCAAAGAAGTAGGAAAACAGGAATGTGAACAAAGGAAATAAGAGTATCATTATATACAATGTGCATCAATATACCATCATTAGAGGATACCTTTTTGCTGCCAATAAAGTTCGGATCAAATGGTTTAATGTTAAACTCCTAGATAATAAATGATTACGGTTTGAGTTCGGATAATGAAAAATTTTATGTTTTTATCTGTGAACTAGTAGATAGGCTTATATGAATGAAAGGCAACCCTTTGTTCAAAAAAAAACTAGTAGATAGGCGGCCAAGCTAAAAAAAATAGGAGATAGCCTTTTATAAACAGATATGAAAAATAATAATATTTAATTTTAATTTTAACTTTAATCTGAT
>CATIWK010037691.1:0-18981 GCA_949634005.1 Mallotus japonicus | reverse complement strand
GACTTACATTAATGAAATTCTAATTCCTTTTTTAGTTACTAAAAAAAATTCCATTTTCAGTTTCAGATTTTCATTTTCCAAATAGAAAACATAAAGAAAAAATATTTAGTTGGTGGTTGAATAAATGAACATTAGAGCTCCATGTTCTCCAATAGTACATCATTTAATGTAGAACTGAAACTACTTAAAAATTAGGTATAAATTGTAATAATCTGAAAAAATATTGTCAAGTTTTCTGTTTGGAAAAATTTCACTACCCAACATTAAATTCCATTTTTCATTTTCTTGAAGTAGTTTCTGGAAAACAGAAAAAATTTTCTATAACTTAACAGTGACAAAATTTTCCACAACAACACCTAAAAATCTTTAGATTTACATTTCTCCTTGAGATCTGCTTTGGAGAAAGTACTCTAGTCATGTTCTTCTTATTTGTTTAGCTAGTCATTAGCCTAGATCTCAAGATACATTGCATAATTTATGAAAGGAAAAAAATTGATAAAAATATAGTGAATATTAACACATTAAACATTTTTAAAAAATAAATTAAAAAAGCAGCTTCATAGTGTAGGTTAAAAAAGAAGAGTGCCAACATTTACCACTTATAATTGAATTTAGCCAATAAAGAAGAAATGATTATATTACTTTAACTAGTGTCTCCTGCGTAAAAAAAAATTAGAAAACAATCTACGAGTCTGTTCAAAGAGCAAAGTTGCACTGTCCTCCAAAAGAGTCATTACTCCATTGAATATAATACTAAACATGTAAAAAAGAAAACATAGCAGTAGTCCCTCTAAAACCGTGCAATAAGACAACCCAAAGAAGAAATATATTTCTAGATTGGAGAATCATTAATCCATGAAGTAAATTAAGAAATTGAAAGTGGAGAAGCATAAGTCTTACTCTTACTAAGAAGACAACTTGGAGTATGTAAGTTTAGCATAAGCAATCTGCAAGAAATTTGTTTAAAGAAAGAAAATGGAGCTTCATTTGACCAAAGCTAAGTAGTATGGGCAAAAAGTAATATAGTGAGATGAAAAGACAAAAAAGAAAAAGAGATGAGAGATTGCTTTAAATGGAAGCATATGGGGAACTCCTCAAAAAATAAATTAAAAAAATTAGAGTAGCTGGAAAATAAATTTAGGAATGAGGGATGGTTGGCAACAATTTACAACACCCTTTTTTAAAAGCTTATCTTTATAATATTTATATATATCAATAGTTACTTGGATATTGTTGACTTCATCATAGACATCTAATAAATCAACCTCTCAATTTGATTATTTAATTAAAACAAAATCCATATACTTAAATAGCCTTAAAACTAACTAGCAATTACATCAATCAAGCTATAGTTCTCTGATGTCCAAATGTCTTAAATGTCTTATTCTTTTGGTTGTAATCCCTTTGTAATCAGATCTTTCAATTAACATTCCTTTAAGATCAAATTTCAAATTTAGTAGACCTAATAGATTTCTTTACTCAAATTTCGTTTCTACTTTCTAGGTTAACCATAAACCAAAATTCCTAATTTTATCACACCTTAGGTCCCTAACGCTTCACAAACACACAAGTAGAGTGTAGACATGTCCTATGTTGCATATGCATGACTGCTAAATAACTTTATTTTCCTTTAATCAAAATAAATATTATTGCCATAGTAGAGAAACTTCAATTCCTCATTTCCTCATATATAGTTTATCATGGTTGAATTGAGCTATTTAACTATAATTTTAATCTGCAATGAGCTTTTTGAACAAAACTAGAAGTTCAAGCTGAAACAAGTAATCTTCCTAAATTTTAAAAGTTAAACATGTGTTGTCCAGTCTCAAGCATAAGATAAAAGATCTAGAATCAGAGAATGAGTTACTCCGCAAACAACCAGTTGTTTCAGAACAACAAATGGCGACTCCTGAAAGGATTTTGTCTCTAGTCAAGGTACACTACTCTGTACAGTTGTAACCATTGTGTAGCCATTTCATAATTTAGCATTAACCCTCTATTATGATGCAGAACTTTGATAATGGACACCAAACAAAAGAAGAGCCTCAAATGACAAAGGTATTGCCACCTTTGTTCCATATACATTTCTATAAAGTAACATTTAAAAGAAAAAACTAATCATTTATTATTTTTAGATTCTAATTGGTGAATTTGTTTTCAGGAGTCAGAACCTTTTGTCTCCCTGCTAACTAAACAAAGATCCTTAACAGACAGGCAACATGTAATCATCATCTGAAAGCTAAGCTGCCACAAGGGCAATCAATTAAGTTCATAAAACTATTACCTTTTATCAGTTATAATATGTAGTCACTGAAGCATATCTACCCTCTCATAGGAAAACCACGACTTACTCATCAAGTGTCTTGTAGAAGAGAAGCAGTTTGATAAGAACAAACCTGTTGCTGCATGTGTTGTGTATAAGTCACTTCTTCATTGGAGATTATTTGAAGCAGAGAAGACAAATATATTTGATAGGATTATTCAGACAATCAGATCATGTATAGAGGTACTATCCTTCATCAATATAAGTAATGACCATGGCTTACTACTAAAATTGCAATCACTAAGTAGATCCTAAACACATTCTGCAAGAGCTAATTTATGGTCATATGAAGCTAAATACAGAGCTTCAAAGTTATAGAAAAATGGGAAGCAGCCTCTTTATGTATTTTGGGCATTTGATGTCCATTTGTCTCAAATCATGTGGACTAGCAAAAGTTTCAGATTTTAGTGCCATGCTTTTAACGTACAAAATGAAATTTATATAAAAATATATATATAGAAATAGTTGTTATGGATTTAAGATCAATTAATAAAAATAATTTGAGTTTGGGCGGGTTTTTTTAATATGGAGCCAAGCCTAGAAACATAGGTTTGAGCTAGATTTGACCTTCAGAATACCATAATTTATAGATTGAAGCCTAAACATGTTAGAATTTAACATGCTTTACTCTATCAAAATGCCTAATTACATATGGGCATCTTATTAGTAGTTATTTAATATACTATAAATTTTTGATACTGATTTCTAAGCAATGTTTTTGAAGAGTCAAGAAAACATTTGTAACCTGGCGTACTGGCTCTCAACAACTTCTACACTTTTATATCTTCTCCAAAGTACACTTAAGGTAAACAATACAATGAAAGCATCTTCACAGCACAATCGTACCTCGCCTATCACATTATTTGGTAGAATGGCACAAGTAAGTTTTGCCTATTGAATTTGTTCAGTACACTTTTTCCCTATTTAAATTTGTAATTCTTAAATGTACAATATCATGGATTCCAGCCATCTGCAATGGCAATGGGAATGTCAAATGGGTATAGTGGAATGGTGGGAAGACCAAATGAGCAGTTAAAAGTTGAAGCCAAGTATCCAACACTATTGTTTAAGCAACATCTAACAGCATATGTTGAAAAAATATATGGATTGATCCGTGATAGTGTCAAGAAAGAGATGAGCCAATTCTTGCATTTGTGCATACAGGTAAGCATGAAAATAACAAGATAATTTATTTGGAGACCAGAGGTCACAAAGTAATAATTTTTATACTTATCATCATATTGTTTTATTACCATTATCAGGCTCCAAGATCGACAAGAGCTAGATCAGTAAGAGGGTCATCTAAGAATATACATTCAAATATTGTTGCAAGACAACAAGCATCAAATATACACTGGCAAAACATTGTTCATAAGCTAGAAAATACCTTGAGTATAATGTCAAAGAACAATGTAAGAAAAATAGATATATTGTTTACCAAAACATTCCCTGATTCTATATAAGAGTTGATATTGTCCACCATCTTTTGATTAACTTTGGGCAATTTTCAGGTCCCCCCTGTGTTCACAAGGAAAATTTTTAGTCAGGTTTTCTCGTTCATAAATGTACAGCTCTTCAACAGGTAAGATGAGGATCAACCTAAACCTAACGTTAACATAAATAATGAAATTAACTCTCTTTAATAATTAGTTCTTCCACTAACTTCATGGTGTACCAGCTTATTACTCCGACGTGAGTGCTGCTCATTTAGCAATGGAGAATATGTAAAGGCCGGTTTGCAGGAATTGGAACAATGGTGCCTAAATGTATCAGATCAGGTAAGCTAAATGCAAAATACATATAAAAAGTAGGAGAGAAAGTTAATAATTATAGTGCTATTTCACAGTTTGCAGGATCATCACGGGACGAACTCCAACACATAAGGGAAGCCGTGGGATTTCTGGTACATTTTATTAATCCAAACAGGCAAATGCTTTTAATTTCAAGATCCAAAATGTAACAGATTATATGGCTCATATCATATATGCAGGTTTTACATCAAAAAGCTCAAAAATCATTGGATGAGATCACAAACGAACTCTGCCCAGTAAATGAACCAATCAAATAATGTTTTAGTTTAAATCTCCAATATTGAAAATGTGAAGTAAGGCTTAATTTTAACTTATCCTTAAAATAACAGATGCTCAGCATTCCACAAATATATCGCATTGGGACTATGTTCTGGGACGATAAATATGGAACGCAGGGATTATCTCCAGATGTAAGTCAACAAGTTTTGCTTTAAACTTTGGAAGATAATTATTGAATCTTATAATGTATAAATATGGTGTTTGCAAATTGTAAAAACAACAGGTGATTGGCAAGATGAGAACACTTATGGCAGAAGATTCAATAAGCATGCCAAATAATTATTCATTCTTGCTCGACGTGGATGCGAGGTAACAATCACTGTCCACAAAAGTGTTTAGTCAATCTAACAAAACAAAGATAAAAAAAAAAAAAAACTATACGTACTCAACGCATTTCAATTATATTCCAGTATACCCTTTTCAATGGAGGAGATGTGCCGCTCTTTTGGTGCAATCAACCAATCCTATGTTGACCCACCACTGCTGCTTCGCCAAAGATCCGACTTCCATTTTCTATTCCAAACAACGGATTCTCTTTAATTTTACGTAGATGTGAGGTGTACCTATGTGTGATTTCTAAAAACTTTTTGTTCCAATTATTATTTTTTACATTGGAAATAATTGTTCCAATTTCATTGTTTTCATTTTTTTTAAGAGTTACAACCAAATTCTTTTTATAGCCTCATTACATTTGGTTTCGGGAGGACTATACTTTGTTCGTTTGTAATTATTACCTAAGTAAACTAGTTTAATGTCTCATGCGCGGGTTGTAATTTTATTATATATATATATATATATATATATATAATCTCGTTCAAGCCAAATCCTGTAATGGTAAGAGTCAAAGCAAACCATATGGGAAATCCAAATCCTCTTATAAATATAAGAAGTCTTATAAGTCTTACAAACCTGATGAAGAGGAATACTACAAAAAGCCTTCCTCATCAAAAAAGACTTATAGATCTTATAAAAGAGCCAGCCACAAAACTAAAAAGAAGACTAACTTTAAAGATATAATTTTCTACAAGTGTAAGAAAGGTCATACTTCAAGGTTTTGTAGATTAAACTTTAGACTCCATGAGTTAGAGTTAGAAGAAGAAGTCCTCCATAAGATTTTCGCCTTTCTAATACAATTCTCTAAGCCAAGCTCTCTAGACATGTCTGATGAAGAAAGCCCTCTCCAGATAGACGAGATAGCCAATTCATTTATCTTTGACTCAGAATCAAACTCTGATTCTGACAAACCTTCCAAACAAATTAATATGCTAACTAGAGATCAAGAAACAATTCTTGAGGCTATTAAGCATATTAATGACTCCAAATTTCATAAAAGAGTATCTAGATAAACTTCTTAAGTCATTGGATGACAAACCTCTAGAAACTCCTTCCATCTTACCCTCTACTAGTAAGAACAATTATGATCTTACAACTATTCTTAATACTTATATTTAAATTAACGACCTAGTAAATGAGTCTGTTCATTATCCTGTTCATAAGCTTACTGGCGAGCTAATTCATGAGTTTGTTCACAAATCAGTTCACGAACTTATTCACGAGTTGACTTATAAATCTATAAAGTCTATTCACAAGTTTAAATAAATCAAATTTAAAGAATTTTGAATTCGACTTATTTAATATATAAGTCTCAAAATAGAGTTCAAATTGGACTCTTTTAATTTGGCTAATAAACTCGAGCGAGTTTTTCTAGTGGAGTTTTGAGGGAACTGCGAACCGGTTGGCTCAAATGCTCAGTTACGCCCTAAATGAGCAAATAAGCCCTTAAACCAAGAATATATAACTTGAAAGTGCCATGTGGCATGATGGACCAAATAAGTGTGATTTCCTATGATTACGCATGAGGTAGCCCCTGTGGTGCCGATTTCAAAAATCCAAATAAAATAAAAAAAATTGAAATCACTATTTCATCCATTTCTTTGATCATAATTGCCATTTCTAATTTATTATTTCAGGAGTCAACAAAAATATTTTATACGATAATTATTTTTTTAATTATACTCTACAAAAAACGTTATTCAAAATAGTTATAGTAAAAATAAACTACACATCATAATGAATTATAATTTTTTAAATATCATTTATATATACACACACGTATTCACATGATTCATCATAGATATTTTATTTTTGATAAAATTAATTAAGTTGAAATATAAAACTTATAATTAACAATTTAAAGAGTAATAAAATTAATTTGATCACAACAATATAATTTTATAAAAATTTTAATGTATTTACATATTATCTTATATTCATTATTAAAAAATAGCATTTTGACCATTAAAAATAATTAGAAAATTCTGTATATAATTTAACTTTATTAAATATAAATATAAACATAAATTTATTATTTTTTGTTAATTCACTTAAAATTTAAATGTTAAAATAATTTATTTAATAAAGAATTTAAAGTAAAAAAAAAAAAAACATATTCTAAACCAAACTTTTTGGTCCTTCCCTGCAGATAATTATGACCACACTTAACACTTCACAAGGGAAAACTATCAATTCAACCCAAATAAAAATTGGACCAATTGGACGCTATGGTGTTTTTTCTTTTTATTTTTATGTGAAATATGTGAGCAATTTTAATTTCAGGGAAGTTGCTATTTTTCTGTCTCTAAGTTGAAATTCATAAATCATAAGCAGCTGATTTCCACCTGAATCATCATCGTCATCTCTGAAAATGCCAAAATCAAATTATCATTTCAGTCTCTCAGATCAAAAGTAAGTAAGCATTCATTTTTTCATTTTCTTTGAATTTCATTCTTCATCTTCTTCTATATAGACTATAGGTTTTGTTTTTGTACTTCTTTCTAAGTTCAATGCCTCCTCCTTGAAAGCGTTAAATTTTATTTCATGCATGCTTCTTTTGGGATTTGGGATTTGGGTTGTAAAGATTTTTGTGCGTGGAGTTTATAGCTTTGGGGTTCTGCATTTGCATGTGACAGATTACAACATCTGTTCTTATTCATTTCTTATCAGGTTGTGTGTGCTGGAGTGTAGGTGAATGATGCAAATGATTTACCCACTTTTGGGTCTGTTGGAGGGCATTTCGATTCAACTGGGTTGATTAGGTTGATCTACCTACTACTGTGTTTGGGGTTTTTGCTTGTATGTTTTTTTCTCTCCTTGTTATGATGCTTTAATGCTTAATGCATTGAGGCGGATATTTTTCAACTATTTTAGGGTTTATCATTATTTTCTCGTCTACTTCAACTACTTTTGCTGCTTTTTTAATGAGATGAGGAGCGGAGAAATTCTGATAAATTCTGTATATTTTGTTTTTGTTACCTTTAATTCGTTTTGTTAATTCTGCATTTAATTTTGCCCTATCATGTTTTTCAATTTCCAGAAGCATGTTTTCCTTGGATGTTGTTGAGGCAACGTGATAGTCTTTTCTTCTTACATTATTTGTTTTATTTGGAAAAAAGTTGAGCTACTTATTTGTTTTTCTACATTTTTATTGGGTTTTTCAGGTTTTTATTTTGGGCTGAGTTTGAAGCTCGAGTTCTTGCAGTTTTAATGCCAAGTCGGGGCTAGTAGAGGTGTTGTGTTTCATTGGTTTTTCAGTTTGTGATTTTGGATTTTTTTTTTTTTTTCAACTGAAGCTTGTTGAATGGGGATACAGACTATGGGATCTCAGGCTGATGGTAGTAGTAATGGCAAACAGTCTCAGTTTCAGCCGTTGGTGCGACAGAACTCTATGTATAGTCTAACTCTGGATGAGGTTCAAAATCAATTGGGTGACATTGGGAAACCTTTGAGCAGCATGAACCTTGATGAACTTCTTAAGAATGTATGGACAGCTGAGGCTAACCAGTCTATGGGAATGGAAGTTGAGGGCACACAATTGGCCAATCAAACTGCTTTGCAGCGTCAGGCTAGCCTGTCTCTAACTAGTGCTCTGAGCAAGAAGACGGTTGATGAGGTTTGGAGAGACATTCAACAAACCAAAAATATTGAGGAAAAGAAGTCCAGGGACCGACAGCCTACTTTGGGAGAGATGACTTTGGAAGATTTCTTGGTCAAAGCAGGAGTTGTTGCTGAAGCATCATTAGATAAAAAGGATGGTGGTCCAATTGTTGGGGTTGATACAAATGTAGGAACCCAGTTCGAACAACAAAGTCAATGGATGCAATATTCGCATCCACAATATCAGCATACACAGCAGAGTATGATGGGTGTCTATTTACCAGCCCAACCCATGCCACAACCACTTCACATAGGGGCTGGTGCTGCTGTAATGGATGTTTCATACCCTGAGAATCAGTTGTCCTTACCTTCACCTTTGATGGGGACGTTATCTGATGTACAGACGCCTGCAAAAAGAAGAGGCACACCAGAGGATATGATTGAGAAGACTGTTGAGAGAAGGCAGAAGAGGATGATAAAGAACCGGGAATCTGCTGCCCGTTCACGGGCACGGAAGCAGGTATATCTTGTCCTTCAAACCATCCTCATGCTCATCCAAAGTAGGCATATTCCTGTGTACTGCATAGATTATATTAATTTTATGACATAATATTTTGTAATTGTCGATTTGAAACAAACAGTGTTGGTTTGAGACAAAATCCTAACTAAAGAGGACGCTGCATTCAATGTTAAATAATAATAATAATGATAAACAAAACGCAAAACATGAGGAACTATAACTGGACAACTAATATATAGTTCAACTTGATTATGTAATTTCAATATTTCAAAAGAATATGAGAAAGATTAGAAAGAGCTATTCGAAGGAGTTGATTTTGGATAAGAGTGGCAAGAGCTATTTGAAGGAGTTGGTCCATGATAAGATGTATATATTAATGACGTTTGGATGGATTCATTTTAGTGAATAATGTGTTGTATAAATAATATACTTGCTAGGGGTGTAATCGAGTCAAGTCAAGTTGAGTTTTGAGGAACTCAAACTTGAGCTTGAGTCTAAATACACAAGCTTTGAGCTTGAGCTTGAGCCGAGGATTGAAAAGCTCAAATTTGAGCTCGAGCTTGATCAAGATAAATGAGATTGAGCTCATTTGAGCTTAATAATAAATTTTATTTTTTATTTTTTTTAATGAAATTTAAACTACTTAAATTTTAATTTTTAAATTTGTATTGGTTAAATATTATATTAAATGACTAATAATATTTATATAAAAATAATCATAAAATAATTAATATATATAATAAAATAATAATTAATTTATAGAATATAAATATGTAAATATTCATTGAGATAGTTTTTATAAAATTGATATTATGTATAGTAGCATTTTATTGTACTATTGCACATCACGTGTTTCACATGTCAATTTTTTACCTATTGGACTCTTTTTTTATAAAATAAATTTCAAATTTAAATTTAATATTTTTATGTGATTGCTAATAATTAGAAAGTACTATATTTTGAAATTTTGATAATAATTAAGTATAAAATATTTAATTTTATAATTAATTTTTTGTACATTTATTTTAAATGAGATAATAAAATTTAAAAATCATTTTTTCAATTTTTTTTAATGTTAATACTTCATCCAATTTAAAATTTTTTTATTTATTTAAAAAGTAACAATAATCATAATTTTAAAAAATAGTTAATATAATTTTTGAATTTGATAAATTTTTTAAAAATAATAAAAGTAATACTTTATCTATATAACAATCTAATATTTCAAATTTAATAGAGTTATGTTATAATATAAAAATTTATTGTAGGGTAAATTACAAAAACATTCACCACCTTTAGCGCTTTTGGCAAATTCAATGCATCTTTTTAATTTTTGAAATGTCATTTACAAACTTTCTAATTTTTGCAATTCAAACCACTGGTAAACTCTATGACAAAATTTAACTGACATCAGTTGAAGTTATCTTTAATTCTTTAAATGGGATCCACATAAAATCTAATGGTGCTAAGATTACAACACACACAATTTTAAATGGTTCTATCTATCTATTCGTTTCGGGAATTGAGCCATTTAAAATGATGCATTTTGAAATTTTAGGATCTCATAAAATGCACTATTTCGTGCATTGGATCCTATTAGGATCCCACGTAGAGAACTAAAGACAATTTTGATTGACTTTTTAGTTTAATTTCACAAGAGAGTTCATCAATACTTCAAATTGCAAAAAATTAGAAAGTTGGTGAATAACATTGTCAAAATTAAAAAAAGAATGTCGGATTTGCCAAAAGTGCTAAAAGTGGTAATTTTTTTTATATAATTTGCCATTTATTTTAATTTTAATAAATTTTTTCTATTTGAACAATTATACAACACTCTTTCAATATTTTTTCTATAGAACAATCTAATTTTACAAATGGAGTTATAATATAATAATTTATTACATTCTTAATGAATTTTTCTATTTAAATAATTATACAATGCTCTCTCAATATTTCTAATGTTAATATTTTTTTCATAATTAATTATTTACAAAATGTTATTTTTTATAATTATTTACTCATTAAATTTAATTTAATAAGATTTATAAAATTATTTTATCTAAACAATTATACAATACTCTCTCAACATTATTATTTTCATAATTAATTGCTTTATAAGTCCTGTAAAATTATATTATCTATTATGATTTAGATAAAATAAAAGTAAATCTAATTAAAATAGAAAAATATTTTTAATAAAATTACTACTCAAATTTTAATTAATTTAATTTTTATTAGAGATAAAATAGAAGTTAACCTAATTAAAATAGGAAACACACTTTCGATTAAAATAAAATTACATTTAAGTAATTTAATTTTTATTAGAGATAAAATAAAAGTTAACCTAATTAGAATAGAAAACATACTGTCAATAAGTTAGAATTATAATTAATTTAATTTTGATTAGTAAATGACTAAATTATCCAAATTTTACATAATAATAAGCGAAGACTTTTTGTAATTTTGCTTGCTTCACCACCCCCCTCCCTCCTCTTCTTTTTCTATTATAGATATTATAATGAATAAAGTGGAAATATATATTGACTTTGCCCCAGTGGTGAAATATTAGTTAAATTTTATTGAGGCTATGGGTGTAATTCCTACTATTTTAGTTTGAAGGCTGAGCTTGATTAAGCTTGCGAGCCTGCTTGACTTGAGTAATTTGAAATCCGAACTCAACTTCCCAAGCTACTTGTGTGGCTTGAGCTCAAGCTCGACTTGATAGTCAATCTTGAGTATTTTTTGAGCTGATCTGAGTAGCTTACAAGCTGTCTTGACTTCCTTAACCCCCCCTAGGAATGGCCCTTAAAGTAAGGCCTGACATTTGACAAATCAAAATTTGTAAATGCTATATGAAATGCACACATTATGCCAGCAAATAATGAAATTCCAGTTAAAAAAAACAAAGAAAATGGGATAAGTACCGTAGTGTTAGCTGCTCCAAATAGAATCTCAATTGTTTTCTGAATGATTCACTAGCAGTGAATAACTTTTATAATGAATGCCTCTGTTTTTGTACCCTCTTCAGTTTCAAAATGTTGCCTTCTTTCATTTTTGCTTATTTCATGCTTGAGAGAAACTATTGGTTGTTTGGTGCAGTGGATTTGATATTGTGAGAATTTCAATGAGAAGAAAGCAATAAAATGAAATCTGACAATACATCGCATATATAGAATAGAGATGAGATGAGGTTGCAGGATAATGATGAAAAACTGTGGAGAATGTAGAAGGTTGAAGGGAATTTTTCATTGTAATTGGAGGAGTTAAAGGAAGTTTAAAATAAACATTAGTATTGAAATGCTGAAACTTAAAAAAGAGAAAAAACGAAGTATAAAAATATAGAGAGAAGCTAGATATACAGAGGAAGCTGAAAATATAGAGTTCCACATGGAAAAATAATATTTTGGTGGAAAGACGCTTGTCACCATATTGTGAAACTCTGCTTTATTATTATTTTCCATTTTTTCTGTTTACTTCATTTCTGCATGATTTGAAAGCTTATTGTTGTAAACAGGCATACACAAATGAGCTTGAGAACAAAGTGTCTCGGCTGGAAGAGGAAAATGAAAGGCTGAGGAAACGGAAGGTGAGGATTTTCTTTCAAGTTATTAATTTAGTTCATCTTCCTAGTTGATTGAATTTACTGGAAAATTTTGCTGAACCATGTTTTCTTTTCCTTCTTGTCATCTCCATTCTTGGGTTTGAGGAAGGTTATCTTTCTTCTTGAGAAACTGTACATGCGAACAAGACAATGTTCTTTGAGAAATGAATATGAGTCTTATAGTTTCATTATTTCTTTTGTGGGGTCTCAATGATCAATTAGAGTTCTGCATATGATTGTGGAGTCCCATGAAGAGGAGGTGTAAGTTTTGAAGATTTCCTTTCCTAAGTTATGTCTGGCAGAACACAGAATTCTTCTAAGTTTCTCCATATTGGGTTGGGGAGGGTTGTACTAAACTTTCAGTTTCCACACTTCACTGCAGTTAAGCTGCAATATTGCAATCAGTCAGTAACCTGTTGGTATGAGTTTTAACTGCCTCTACCACAGAGGCAGAATTCTAAAGTGTTTTTTCCTATGAATAAAAGGAGTGCTCTTTGTAGCTCTTCTGCATCTAATGCCAAATAAAACAATATTTTGTCCCTATAGCGGCTCTTTATCTTTGAAGAAAGCATATTAAAAAGTGAAGTAAGAGGATTGTCTTATTTTTGTTTCCTGGGCAGCAAGTTCTTGTTTTTGTATTTTATTCATCCAAAGAGGTTACCAAAAATCCCTCCTAATATGATGCATAAATTTTTCTTTCCTCCTAAGATGATGCATAAATTTTTCTTAGGTAATTTTGAAACCTTAATTTTCTATTTGATGGTGTTTTTAGGCTAATGATGCTAGCAAATTTTTTTTTCCGAGAATCAAAATTTATGTCTAACAAAATTATGTTAATAGATTTTGTACTGCTGATAAATTCCTGATATGATGGGGCTGATCCTGTGCAGTCCTCTTTTCCAGCCGACAGTGGACATTTAGTTTCTTTCGGGATAAAAATGGGCTCGCAGATAAAGGGTTTTGTGAGAAAACAAGGTGCCCAGTTCCTATGCGATGACTAGTCTTTATCTGTGAAATGTGATTTGTGTTTGGGCTTTACACTTGTAATAGAGTTTCCAGATGCTTCTCCATTTATGAGTAGTGTTCAGTTTGGGCTTTAATCAATCCGCCATTGATATGTTAGAGGGAAACAAAATTATGTGGTGCCAGGGAAGTTCATGGTTTTGTTTGGTCAGTTTAGGGTTGATATCTTATATAAACCAATTAGATTAGTTTGTAACTAGTCCAAGTTATATCCAAATCAGGTAAGGATAAATAGTATCCAAAACCATTTAGGATTCTGAAAACGGACAACCTAAGTGCTCATTGAATGCCTAGTTGGTAGTCAATCTGTGTGTGTCTAATGTTTCAGTCTGTGTCTGTCTAGTGTTTGGGGCCATCAGTATATTCTTATTGAGTAGCTTTTGGTAAGAGTTTTGTTCGTGTTCGTTTATAAAGTCTGAGTTTATAAGAATAGACATTCTCATAAATTTCAAAAAAAAATAAAATAAAATACATAAGGACATTCTCATAAATTTAAAAAAAAAAAAAAGATAAATACATAAGGACATTCTCATAAATTTATAGAGCCAAACTTGTCCATGGATAAGACAAGCTTGGGAAGTGGGAAGGACTGAAATCAGTGGGTGGGACAGAAAAGGTCGATTTTGTCGAATCCTGCCAATGCACAAAAATGTACCAGGTGCAAGACAAGTTGAATTTTGTCTTATACCTTTCCAGTCCTACAATGCCAAACAATAATATTTAAAATAAACAAAAATACCAAAATCAAGTAGTAATAAAAATAAAATATGTGAAAAATTTACAAAATTAATATCTTATTTATCACTTGTAGGCAGATATTTTCTTGAAAAAACTCTGAAGTCATATATTTATGTACAGTTATTTCTTGCTTCTATTTTTGTTACTTCATTGAACGACATGATTATAAACAAATTAATTAATTAGTTATTTATGAAAAGACAAAATAGTATGAAATTGAATTTATCTTTATTAGTTGTAGGTGTAATTTGTTTTCTTAAAAAATAATAATCTTGAAAATATATATTCGAGTGTGGTGATTAAATCTTAATTATATTTTCTGGTTTTGTATTATTTTATTAAATAGTTATTCAAAATAAAAATCATTAATTAAAGGGTGTCAGTCATTTTTTACATTCTTTGGTCTTGTTCTATCCATTTTTCACCTAACATTAGACAAGACATTTTCCAATCTTGTTCCGTGTTGTCAATGTCATGTCTAGTTTTACCATGTGAGACAAGCGCAGCTTAAACTTGAATTAGAAGTTTGAAAAGAAATTTAGGCTTGTATGTTAAATGAGCTAAGGTTGGACACACGTAACATCAGTTATTTTATGCTGGTGGCCTGGTGATCTTGTCAAAATATTGTTAATATATCTTTAATGATTCTTTTAAGGGATAGTCATAGTCCATCCAGCTTTCTTATAGGATTTTATTGTATATGCTCATGTTTAGTTTTATGTACAGGAAAATAAATTATGCCTACTATATTACTTACTGTATTAAGCAGACAAGGACTTTATCATCTTACTCTGCCTAGTTTTTTTAGTGGGCTAATTAAACAAATTAATCTACTCTTGGCTTGGTTCTTTAATTTGTTGATGGTTGATATTGAGGGTAATTATATATTTTCAAAATGTTTATTTAATAGATGAAAAAATGTGGGTAACACTATGACCATATGGTTTTGACCTAGAAGTTTTACAGCTGATGGTGATGCAAGGATAAAAAACTTAATGAAATATCTTTAGATTTTGTATCTGCAGAATCAAATATTTAAAGTTGTATATTGACGTACATCAAGGGGATGAGCATTTGGTAACCAAAAACTATACACACACACACACACACACAGAGTAGACGAACCGAACATAACAAACTGAAATTTTATATTTTTTAGTTTATTTTTAAATTTTTTTAATTAAATTATTGTTATATATATATTAGTTAAAATATTTTTATAATAAAAAATAAAATTTGGTTAACCAAATTTTTTTTACTCAAAACCGAACTGAACTGAAAATGATTTCAGTTTTTGAAACTTAAAACTGAACCGAGCCAAACTTATATAAAAATCATCCAAATGCCCCCTCCTGCTGATAATATCTATACAATTCTTGTAATCTTCTCTTGATCAAATTGCATATACATTTTGTAGCTTTTAGTGCACAAACATCTGGATAATTTTTTACTTATTTTATTATTATTTTTTTTTTTTGGATTTATACCAGCTAAATTAGTTGTCAATGTACATTTATACTGTTCTTCTTGCCAATAAATTATTATATTTTAATTAATCTTGTAGGAGTTTGTAGAGCTTTTGTTTAGGCTCTTTCACCTATTCTTGGGACACATAAAAGTTTTATCTTGTTGTATGTTCAAAAGTATATTAGAAAGATGACACACCACTAACAATGTATTAAGCCGTCAGTAGCTTTGAAACTAGTTGTAATACCACAAGCAGGCTTGTTTGGAGTTGCTTTTTTCTATTTTTTCCTTTTGGAGTGATAGGTCTAACAAAAATATATATTTAGTATTCTCCTTTGTAACCCTGTAGATTGTTGGACCATGTCTTTCCATTGAGGCTTCGATATAAAAATTCAGCTTAATTTACAATGGTCTTTAGCAGACCTGAGTTTATCATTTTCTTCTTTGCTATTGGAGCAAAAGTTGAGCCAATGTTCTAAATTTCTGATATAAAATTTTTGCTTCCTTATGTTCCGTAATATTCTTTTATAGCCAAAATAAGCTTTAACATCGGGGAAAATGTTCTTGTCTAGACAGGATGTTTGAAGGAAAGAAAAGAATTGTGTTTATGCTATGAAATAAAATAAATTGTCTTTCCCTTGCATGATGGAAATGCAGCTTTATCATGTTCTAATGAACTCATTTGCACTCAATTGTTTTCTCCAATTCTGATCTGGTAAGGGGTCAACAATATGGATCTAGTTTCCTGTTATTCTTATATTAGAATTCCGTTTAACGCTGCTAAAATCTTTTCATTACTTTTCCCTAGGTCATAGGTTTGCCTCTCATCCTCTTTACTCATATAATTTGGATGTGCTCAGTTTTCTTTACATTATTGGTTGGACTTCACTAGGCTTACTCAAAGTGTATGGTTTGGACTTCATTACAGTGTATGGTTTGTTAAGATAAAATAAAATAAAATTTGAGGGATATTAAATTCCTGAATTAGGTCTTGCCTCTACTTTTCCATGTGCATGGAAAAGAACGTGGAAAGTTATTTTCCCATGGGAATGTATGATTGAAATTTATAATTTAGCTAAGGTAACTTTTTGAAATATTATTATTTTTGGAATATATATGGGAAAAGTTACTGGCACTCCAATACTAGTATGAAGCTGGAATGGTCGAATGTCATTATACTTGCTGGTAATCTGATGCTGACTTGTAGAACTAGACACTGATAAATTATGCCTGCCATATATATATATGTTGTAAAAGCACTAGAAAAAGAAAAAAACTCACTCAGTTTTTTGAGGGAAAAAAATTATGACCAAGACTGATGGATTGACTGATCAGCTTCACTATGCTTTGATTTATTGAAGCAGTGAAGAAATACCCCCGTTGACATAGAGGACATAACATCAATTATACGGTTGCACCGAAGTTGAAGTCAACTTACACTTGTATTTCTTTGAACATGAATGGTAGTGTGTTTATGAGTTACGTTATCTTTGATCTTCACCTGGAAATTTGGGAGTTTTCTTATTTTTAATTTAATATTTCTAGCATTACTTTGTCAGTATGTGTTATTTCCCCAAATCAAAGTTCATTTCAGCCATAATACTCCTGAATTTCTTCATTATTAGCCTCAATTATGCAATTTAAACCTGAATGGTCTATGATTTCTGACAAAAATGTTATCTAACTTGTATCCTCAATGTCAAGCAGAAATAGTTGAGGATTTTTGATTGATGCCTTCAGTTTAAGCAGGTTTAATGGTTGATCTGCTGTTATTGGCTTCATGCAACCTTTTTTGGGCTAACTTATTTTCTTGAAGTGCTTGTCCTTAGCAGAACTTCTATTTCCGGTTTATAACTTTCCTTTTGTTTATGTCAGATAAAATGGACCTATATCAATCTGTACAGCCCCTCTGACCATGAACCTAACCTACGACCTATTATTAACTAGGCATGACCGTTTTACAATTCTTTTAATGTATTGATGATTATGATGCCTGTGAGCAATAGTTTATGCCCCACCTCTATAATTATCTGGTTTGATGATTGTATTATATTTTGGTCCTTTGAAATTAGTAAAATTAATGTATGGGGCCAGATATTGTTGTCGAATCCTTATATTTTTCTTCTCTCTTGAACATCAGTTTTCAATGGAACAAATTGACCTTATTTCTGTTTCTTGACCTTGAATTTGTAGGAGCTGGAAAAGATGTTGCCATGTACCCCTATTCCTGAACCAAAATATCAACTTCGCAGAACCACATCATCCCCATTCTAATATGTATTTCAGTGCAGAAGTTTGTGGAAGTTTTGTAGATGTAACGTTTTCTAGCTTGTGTTTTAAATTTACTCTAAAGAGCACAATATTGTTTTCTTTCGGAGGCAGCTGTTTCAGGGCCTGTGATTCTGGCAGTTGGCTTCTCTCATCAGTTTGTCTTGTATTTACTCTAAAAAAATTCAGCAAGTTTTATGGTACATTTGTAATTTTCGCTGTTGGATACTGCTAAGATATGTCCAAAATGTGGTTCTTTTTTTTTTTTTTTTTTTTCTTGTCGTCATTTGTCCCGTTTCGTAATGGATGTCTCTTTATGTTTCTACCCTAGCAGCCATGCCGTTAGTTATGGGTGTTCATGTTTCCTAATAAATTCGGATTTTAAATATAAGAACTCTTAATCAAACTAAATATCATTAAAAATTATCCAAATCAATATATAACTAAATATTATTACAAATTATTTAAATCAATGATATTTGAAATTGGTTTGGTTGGTTTAATAAAAAATAATAAATAAAGAAAATAAAAATAAAAATAAAAATGATTAATAATACATTACGTGAAATCTACAAAAATGTGAAATTCATATTATATGCTTGTCAATCATAGCATAATAATAATAATAATATCTATTTTTTGATAGTCTTTAAATTTTAAAATAACAACCCAAAATATTCTAAAAATATTAAATTTTAGTACAATGTCTTAATAAAAATTTAAAGAGATATTTACATAAATAGGCACTTTTTAAAAAATATTTACTAAAATATCTAAATTTTGTGTTATTTACTGATTTTACCCCTTTTATTTATACTTTTGTCACTTTTATTTACACATATGCACCTTTCTTCCTTTTACCTTATTTTTTCCTTCTTTATTCATTTTTCTCTTTTTTAAAAATTTTATTTTTTCTTTTTTCCTCATTTTTTTCATATTTTTTTCCTCCTTCCTTTTTTGTTATTTTTATTCTTTATTATTTTTTATTTCTCTTTTTTCCTTATTATTTTTTTATTTT
>CATIWK010037619.1:0-17602 GCA_949634005.1 Mallotus japonicus | reverse complement strand
CCTTACAAGCTTGATGTTGTCTACTTGATTTATGGTGATGATGAGAATTAAACCATATTTTGAGAGTCAATTGATGCTTGTTAGTGAGATTAACATTACTTGAGAGAGATTGTTAATTGGTTTATGAAAACTTGAGGTGTGCATTAAAACTTAATTTAATCTATTAATTGACTTAAGGATAATGTGGTGTACAACTTCCCAATAACATGTCTTTCTTATTGACTCATTTCCAATATTGTTTTGATTACCAAAAACCTTATTTACATGCCTTAGTTCATTCATTATTTTAGTTGTTAATTTGCTTTAATCAAATTACAATTACATGCTCTAAACAAACACGGTTAAGATTAATAGATTTTTAGTACTAATCCCTGCGGAAAACGATACTCTACTCACTACGATATTACTTGTCGACCCGTGCACTTACGGTCATCAGCAAGTTTTTGGTGTCATTGCTAAGGATTGGGCAACTAACATCATAATTGATCAAGATTGTTTTGGATTAGAGCATTTTTTATTTTTATACTCTGTCTTTGACTTGAATATTTTATTTTCAGTACTCTTGTGTTTGTGTATGCACAATACTAGACGTGCAAGAAAAGAACCGTTGCTTTTTGTTCTAAACTTGTCAAGGCTCGAAAAGGAGAACCGTAGTAGATCGAGGAGTACATCTGGTAACATGGCTGCACAAGGAGGTCAACAAGCTGATGCGGAATAAACTCTTCTTAAGTTTGATATTCCCAGTTTGGAAGGAGCTTGACAAAGTATCACTAGACCGAATGTCCAATCCAATAGCTTTGAAATCAAGCCTGCTCTTCTACAAATTATTCAATCTACTTTCCAATTTCATAGTTTACCTTCGGAGGATCCAAACATGCATATAGCAAATTTCTTGGAGATTTATGATACATTCAAATACAGTGGAGTCTTCGATAATGCCATTTGCTTCAGACTTTTTCCATTTACACTCAAAGATAGAGCCAAAGCTTGGCTTAACTCTCAACCACCAGCATCTATCACCACATGGGATCTTCTTGCAAAGGGATTTTTAGCTAAATACTTTACTCCCACAAAGACGACAAAGATCATCAAAGACATTACTACTTTTCAGTAATTTGAGACTGAATCTTTGTGTGATGTATGGGAGATATTCAAGAAGTTGTAGTGAAGTTGTCCACACCATGGTCTTCCCAAAGATGTTCTTATTCAAACCTTTAATAATGGTGTGATGAGGTCCACAAGGGACACCATTGATACAGCTGCAAGAGGATCACTTATGCGGAAGACTATTGATGGTGCTTTTGAACTTTCAGAAGAAATGGCCAACAACAATTGCTTATGGCCTTCAGAAAGACAAATGGCTCCTAAACAAGGAGGAAAACTTGGAGTTGATGATGTCACTTCCATTCAAACACAACTTGCTGCACTAAACAAGAAAATTTGTGATTTAGCCTCAAGAGGTAACACAATTCCACATTCCTCCTCAGCTATGTTTTGTGAACATTGCCATATGCTTGATCATTCAACACTTGAATATGGTTTTGGAAGTAGAAATGTGTATGGGGATGGAACAATGGAGAATTGCAGCTTTGCAGGGAATCAATTCCAACCAAAGCAACCAAACAACAATCCATACTCAAATACTTACAACTAAAGTTGGAGAAACTACCCCAACTTCTCATGGGGCAACAACCAAAACTCACAAGGATTTTTAAATCAGTTCTCTAAACCAACACCACTACTTGGATTCTAAGCTAAGTCGATTGATGAGAGATTTGCAGCTATGAAGACAAAGTTTGACAAGTTCTTGGAAGCTGTCAGCTCAAAATTGACTAACCATAGTGAGAAATATGACCAAATCCTCAAGAATTATTCCTCATCAATTCACAACATAGAGGTTCAACTTGGTCAGCTAACAAATGTGATTGCTACTAGAGCTCAAGGCCATCTTCCAAGCAACATGGAAGTCAATCCGAAAGAGCAAGTTAAGGTCATTATCTTGAGAAGTGGTAGAGAGCTTCAAGGTCCTTAAAACACACCACTAAGGGCTGATGATGATAAAGAGAATCAAAAGGTGAAAATTGAAGATGTGCAAGCTGAAACTCAAAAAAAAAAGCTTGAAGAATCAAGAGGAAAGCAAGTAGAGCAGCCATCTATCATTGACACATCCAAGTATGCTCCAAGTTTGCCTTTTCCTTTGAGGCAAAAGAAGATTAATGATGATGAGAAATGGTTTGCTAAATTTCTTCCAACTTTTAAGAAGTTAGAGTTAAAGATAACTCTCTCGGAAGCATTGAATGAGAGTAGATTATCACCAACAAAGACATTATCACCAACAAGCAGAAATGGAATGACAATGAGATGGTGCCTCTAACGAAGACTTATAGCTCCATCATTTCAAGAAAAATTCAAGTCAAGCTCAAAGATCCAGAGAGTTTTACAATTCCTTGCACTTTTGGTTCTAAAGAATTTCCTAAATGTCTATATGATTTAGGAGCTAGCATTAATCTTATGCCTCTTCTTCTTTTCTTCAAGGAATTGAATCTTGGAGATGCGATCAACACCAATATAACTCTTCAACTTGTTGATCACTCAATTAAAAAACCATATGGAGTGGTTGAGGATGTGCTTGTAAGAGTAGATAAATTTTTATTTCCAATAGACTTTATGATAGTAGACTATGAGCAAGATAAGCATTATCCCCTGATCTTATGGAGACCTTTTCTCAACACCGGAAGGGCTGTGATTGATGTTTATAAGGGAAAGATCACTCTGAAAGTTGGAGAAGAGAAAGTGGAATTTGTGATGAACGGGCTCATTAAGGATATGAAAAGTGATGATCATCATGAATAAGAAAGAATAGTGAACAAAGAAATCAAGGAAGCATCATTAACTTTAAAGAAGCAGCAGCCTATTTCAAATCAACGCCTTTTGATTTCTCAAGTTCAAAACAAGGTGAAGAAAGCCAAATCAAAAGTGAATTTAAAGAGGAAGGCTAAGCAAGTAATTAGAATGGTGTATATCCCTAAGAAATATGCTTCCTTAAAGGGTAAAATGAAGCTTGACCTAACAAATGATGGAAGGGAAGAGCATCAAGCATTGATCAACATCAGGGATGAAGGATTTTCATCCTCCTCATTCACTTGACACATTGAATCACAAGGACATGGTCAAGCTAATGACCTAAAATTAGCATATTTTTAGTTTGAGTTGTTACTTTTATTTTCATTTATTGTTTGTATAGTGTTTATGTTGTTTATCCTTGATTTTTTTTGTCTAGTGTTTAAATTTCTAAATTAGTAA
Organism: Mallotus japonicus; assembly: GCA_949634005.1. Lineage (NCBI taxonomy): Eukaryota > Viridiplantae > Streptophyta > Magnoliopsida > Malpighiales > Euphorbiaceae > Mallotus > Mallotus japonicus. Next base: position 14,299 of record CATIWK010037619.1, on the reverse strand, counting down.
GTGACTTTTGATTGTGTGTGCTTTTAAGCAAGTATGTTAGAAGCTTTGTGATAAATTTTGTAATCCCTAAGTGTTTAGATATGGGAACTTTAGAGGGTGTAAAACTTAAGGATAGGGTGCTAAAGCTTTGTGATAAATTAGGATACATTTAGTGTATAGAGAGTTGACACTAGAGTTTTACACAACTCTCTGACTCTTAGATCAAGCTCATAAGAAGTTTGAGTATTGGCTTAATGGGAAACCCATTGTTATTGATTATGACACCATGTCTCAAGTGTTTGGGTTCCCAAAATGAGGAATTTGTGAGCCACCAAACAAGTACAAATCAAGAGATTTTCCGAGGGAAATCACCTTAGAAAAGGAGGTTTAGGATGTTCGTGGTTCACCGAATGGGTTGATTCGGGACCACAGCTATGTTATTCTGCATAAGTTTATATGCCATTCCATTTTTAGGAAGATGGAAAGCAATAAAGTGTCGAGACAAGAGTTATTGATGTTGTGGTATATGCACACTTCCATGAAGATCTCCACTACATACTTCATCTTGCAAACATTGTGGCATGTGGCTAGAGTTCCCAAGGCATCGATCTCGATAGGCCATATAGTGATAAGTTTGGCTTTACACTTTCAAAGTTTTTAACCCTCTCACTACTTAAATTCCTTCTATTTCGTAGGATAGATTGAGCTGGCTCTTACTTACAAGAGCTGAAATATTGGCATCCACAACGGAGCTCAAGGAGCCTACCACGAGAAAATGCTTCCATTTGAGGCAATCAGCATCAAAAAGAAAGAATTTGCCTTAAATTGGCAGAGGTAAGGATGAAGAATCTGAAGATGAAGAAGAAGAGGAAGAACCACCTCTTCAACTGCTAGCTCCACCTCATGTGGACATGACCCAAGTTCTGGAAAAGCTGAACCTTTTTAGGACCTCCATGGAGTCCAAATTTGAGTGCCTTGAGAAGTCAGTGGATAAGAAGTACCACAAAGTCAATGGTCGCCTCATCGACATTGAGAGCGAGCTTTCATACCACCATTTCAAGCTCCAAGAGTATTTCGAGGATACAGGTTATACAAGCCTTCCTTCGCTATCTCCCCAAAGATCACAAGAATAATCACCTCCAGACTCTCCTCCAAAAGGGGAGTAAGCTTTTCCTTTTCCCTAGTATTTTATTTTTTATTTTTGTTAGTTTGTTTTTAGTTTTTGTTCTTTTTATATTCATTACATGTTTATATCTTTTGCTTGTGAATTTTATATTTTTATTATGTTTGTGCATTGTATATACTATATGTTTTGCATTTAGGTACCCTACACATATTGAGGACAATGTGCGATTCAAGTGTTTGGGGGGGGGGGGGGGGGGGGGTGGTTTACATTTTTTTTATATTTTGTGTATATTTTAGGTTTATCATGCATTATTTTACATTTGTGTAAAATTTGACCTAAATTTTTGAAAATTTTGATACTCAACTCTTGGATTTTTGTACGATTATCATAGTGATGAATTTTGTGTATGTTTGAAGTTTTATTAAGCCTATATGTTTAATCTCCTTTTAATGGTTAGCTTAGTGTCTTTTAAACTTCGTTGACATTTTGAGTTGAGATTTTTTATTATTTAATCAATTTAATGCGTGTTGTTGCTTGTTTAATCACGATTTTGAATTATTGTTTTAGGATTTAGTATTGTGAATGAATTAAACTCCTTTTTAGGGTCATTTTTTATTGTATGCAAAAGGAATCATAAAAACATTTTATTGCCTTTCTATAAAAAAAGAAAAAGAATAAAAGTGCTTAGGGACTTAAATTCCCATTTACTCCAATACTCTTTCACAAGAGTATGAGTATTCAAAGAACCCTCTTGAGGTGTTCACGTTGAGTAGTTTAGGAAAGACGGGGAACTACCAAGAAAGGGAAGAAAAAGCACAAAAAATAAAAAAATAAAAGGTTAAGGTATACCAAATTAGGATGACCTTAAATTGGAGCCTTTTCATTCATGTGTGCCTTTTCCAAGACTTTGCTTCATTTTTGTGTGATTGTGAGTACATAACATGCTTTCCACTTGGTAATTTTAATTCTCGACTTGATTTGTTAACTTTGTTTTGAGATTTGTAAACTAGCTATTAGGAGGAGATTGTGATGTGTGCTTGATAAAATTTTGGTTATACACCTTGTTCATTGCTTTGATAGTGTGTGTTCTTGAGTTTTCTTGTGAACAAGCAAAGATTCAAGTGTGGGGGTATTTGTTGGTGTCAAATTATGCATACTTTTAGGACCTTAAATTACATGCATTTGTACATTTTAAATAGCATTTAGTATAGTAAAACATATAGAAATAAATACTTTTGATTTTTCTTTATTTTCGATAGGGAAAAGGAATTGAAGAGGTGATTAGTAAAGAAGAGAAGCAAAAAAAGGAAGAAAGAGCAGAGTAGCAGTAGAGTAGCCTACTACCGTGATCGTGGGAATACCTAAATGCCAGCCCCTAAGTGAGATCGAGCCTTTTGCAATCGTGGCCTCATGCGCGATCGCGACCTTTACATGAGAGCCCTTCATACGTGAGCGCGGATCTTCCACGATCACGGGTTGCACGTTTCCAGCACAAAACATGCTGAGGTGTACTGATTTGGCTAAAAATCCAAGGGAGGTAAAAGGACATGTTCTAGAAGAGGCTAAAAATGACAAAAGGCTACGAATTACTTAGGGAGGAGGAAAGAATAGACCCACATACTCTCGCACTCACAATAAGAGACATACCATACAAGCAAGGGGAGGAAGAAGAGGAAAGAGGAGAAAAAGAAGCTGAAGGAGAGAGAGCCATTTGAAGATTCAAGCTCCTTTGGATAACATTTCTCTATCTCTTCCTAATTCTTATCTCTTGTTTGTAATTTGAATATTGAATGATGGTTTATTTAGCCATGAGTGGCTAAGTTCTTTTATGTTGTTGGGATTTTGGAAACCCATTTGAATTAAGTTCTTTTAATAGAAATTATTCTTGTTTATATTTGCATATTGTGTTTGTTGAGCTTATTGAGTGTTGTATGGTGGCTAAATGCAACCCTTGTTTGAATCTATGCATTGAGAAATGGAGAATTCAATAGATCCACAAATACTTGTTAGATTTATTAATGAATTGAGAAAGCCTGAGTAAATCTAATCCTCTATAAGTTTGCTTATTGCCTTGCAAGTTAATAATGGTTTAATTTATGCTTATTTGTGAGATTAGCATTACTCATGAGAGATTGATAATTGGTTTATGAAAGCTTGAGGTGTGCATTAAAACTTGATTTAATCTATTAATTGACTTAAGGATAATAAGGTGTACAACTTCCGAACAACATGTCTTTCTTATTAATTCATTTCCTTTATTTGCAATAGCCTTATTTACATTATATAGTTTAATTATCATTTTAGTTATTTTCTTATTTTAATCAAAACAATATTGCAAGCTCTAAACAAATACGATTAAGATTAATAGGTGTTTAGTACTAATCCCTATGGAAAACAATACTCTACTTACTTCTATGTTACTTGTCGAGCCTTGCACTTGCGATAAGCAACAGTTGTTCCCATTGTCATTGAGGAACAAAGCAAAACTATGGTTGAGCTCCCTATCACCGAACTCAATTACTTCATGGGACTCACTTTCTAAAGCCTTCCTGACTAAGTATAACCTACCTAGAAAGACAATAAAATATCGCTAGGAGCTTGCAGGTTTTAAGCAATAGCCTGGGGAATGTTTATATGAGTCATGAGCGAGATTCTACGTTTTATAGGGATAGTGCCCTCATCATGGTATCTTAGATTGGTTGATGATGTGGATGTTTTACCAATGTCTATTACAAATCACCATTAACACTACTGCTCAATGATCCTTTATGAGCAAGACACCAGATTATGCCTATTCACTTTTTGAGAAGATGACATCCAATAATTACTAATGGCACAGAGATAGGAACCCACCCGAGAGAGCAGTTGGTGTTTATGGGGTTGATGGGTTGAGTTTGGTAAATGCTAAACTAGATACCCTCACAAAGAAGCTAGAGAAATTGAATTTTACAGGATTTCCATCACAGGTGCTTTTATGTAAAATGTGTGGAGGTGGTCATTCTACTACAAAATGTTGGGTGATGCTTTTCCCCAAGGTTTTTCCATTGAGCAATTAAAATGCATTTAAAAATAAGGAAATCCATGCTCTAATACATACAACCTAGGTTGGAGAAATCACTTGAATTTCTCATGGTCCAACCAAAGAGGGAACTCAAGTTCAAACCAAGGGTACAAAGATCTCCCTCTATCGAGTTTTCAATAGAAGAATGCTTATCCTTACTCAGAACCCAAGTCAAATCTTAAAGCAATGCTAGAAAGTTTCATTCAAGAACAGTATAAGAAAAATGAGCAACAAGATGAGACACTCAGGAAACTCACTTTGAATCTAGATCAGTTGGCGACTCACAATAAAATTCTTGAGAATCAGATTGCTTCACAAGCCAGTTCCTCTAATTTTTGCTAGATGGGTAAACTTCCAAGTCAACTTGAGAATCCAAAGGAATAAGCAAAGGTGATAACTCTAAGGAGTGGGAAAAAATTGCCAGAAGTGGACATCAAAACTCAAGGTTTAGAAGTAGAACTTGAAAAGAGAGTAAAGAAAAGTGGAAAGAAGACAAATGAGTCAAAGGGGATACCCAAAGAGACTAAAACACCTTATTTACCTTTCCCATAAAGGTTCGGTAATAGGTGTTCGATAAACAATTTCAGAACGTCCTCGAAGTATTCAAGTAATTGGATATCACCATCCCTTTTTTAGAGGTAATCACCCAAATCTCAAAGTATGTAAAGTGCCTCAATGAGAACAACACCAACAAAAAAATGGGAGTATTTCGAAACTATACCAATGAATGAAAAGTGTAGTGCATTCATCCAAAATAAGCTTCCCCCAAAGCTTAAAGAACCAGGGAGTATCACTATACCTTGTCTTATTGGAAAATTGTCCATTGGTAAAGCTCTCTGTGATTTAGGGGCTAGTGTAAGTCTAATGGCTCTCTCTCTATGTAGAAAATTGAATATTAGTGAACCTAAACCTACTAACATTTCCTTACAACTATCTAATAGGTTTGTAGTTTATCCAATAGAGATATTAGAAGATATGCCAGTCCAAGTTAGGCAATTTTTTGTGCCAGGAGATTTTGTGATCCTAAAGAAGGAAGAAGACCTTCAAATTTCCATCACTTTAGGGCATCCTTTTCTAGCTACAGTTGAAGCTATCATCGATGTAAAGAGAGGAGAAATAAAGCTGGAAGTTAAAGAAGAGACATTAGAATTTGATGTCTTCGAGATGGCAAAGAACCCCTTAATGGTGATTTCATGCTTTCAAGTAGATGTGGTACAAAATTCATGCTTTCGTTAGCCATCTTCAAGAAAACTTAATTTGGCTCTGAAATATTCCAATCTTTTAACCGAAAATTTATGCATTAAATTTCAGCTTTATTCCCCTTGAATTTTGCCAAATTCTAGTTAAAGCTTTACACCCTAAACATGACCAAATGCAAACTTGGCTTGGGGAATATGTGTTTAATGTCAATATTTAAACCAAAATATTGAATGAATGATCACACTTTAATTGGCTTTTAGCTTCAAACTAATTTAGCACTTGATTTGATGTCCTTAGCATTTATGCATTTGTTCTTCTGTTAGCCAAAATTTAATATAATTTTAGCTTGTTTTAGCTTTGAAACCCATGAATTTTGGCTTGAAGTTTGGCAATTTGTGATCTTGGAAATGAGGTATGTCTTTGTTTTACCAAAACAAGAATTTATTCATGATTATCTTGATGTTTTATTTCTGATCATTTTTGTGTGAACTTAGAACAAATGGCCATGTTTTGCCTTCTTTAGCTAAAAATTCCAATTAGCCTAACTTGGCCAATTGTTATTGATATATTCCCATGATCGTTTAATAAAACTTATAGCACCTTAAGAGGCTTTGAATATTTTTGTCTCGAATGCTCTTGAATTTTATTAATTTCTCTATAAGAATGGCCATAATTTTGCTTAAGGCTTCCGTGCAAACTCCAAGATATTTAGTAAAGCTAGTTTACCCAAGCTTGGTTATTTATGACCTATTTTAAAATTTTAGCCAAAATATAAAGAATTTTCTAGGCTTGTACCAAGCTAACCTTTGCAGTATTTTTGTGCATCTTTTGAGTGGAATTCAGCCTCTCAACGAGCTTTAAAATTTATTTTAGCAAGAAATGCGAAAATAATGACATGGAAAACAAATATTATTTTTGGCTTCATAAACCAAAATTTTCCAGTCTAGATGCAATCTTGGCCTTTAGAGCCAAAATAAAAATGTACCTTAATTTTTGCTTTTATTTTTGGCAATTTTAGCCAAAAATTTTCTATTGACCTTTTGCATGATCAAACTCCTAATTTTGATTTTTGACAATCAATTTAAGTTTCTAATAATTTTTATTTAAGTGTGTATAAGTTAAGACTCTATTGGAAATCAAAATGGAGCATAAATATCAAGAAAAACATCTATGGACATTAATCTCAAGTATGATCACAATCGAGATTTATGAGCTGGTTCAACCTCTGAGATTCAAGAAGGATTTTGACATTCTTAGAGCTCTATAATTAGAGAGAGTGATCTTCTTGACATTTTAATTAGACATCATAAGATTTCTGAATTGAGCTTACTTGTCAAAATCCGAGTTCATTTAGGTTTTCAAATCTCTATTCAAAGTCAGCATATTGCAGCTTTCATTTTAGATTGCACAGCTCTTAGTATTTCATAAATATCTTGAGCTACAGATGTCAAATTGAGGTCATTAAAAATGATATGGAAAGATAAGACAATTATCTACAACTTTTATGAAGAAAGATTAGGCTGATTCGATCATATTGAAGGGTTAAAATGCCTCTCACGAGCGCCTCATGAGCTGTTCACTGTTGTTGTTCATTTTGATCTATTTTTGTCCAGAGCTACTCACGGGCGCCGCTCACGATCATGAGCATGCCCATGAGGAGTGGCTTTGATAGGATTCAATAAAATTTTTAACTGCAATGGCTATAATTTCGCCCCTCACAAGCCAAACTCTCTCCTCACCACCGTGAGCGGCATTTCAACTGCAAAAAAGTCCAAATTGATTCAAAAATCAATTATAGATTTTGGAGACATAATTGATTCATCCAACATCTATATTTTGAGTTTTTTTATCTATATAAACACCTCTTAGAGCTGCATTGAAGGTTTAAGAAACTTGTTTACTTATTATCTCATCTTAAACATTCAATTAAGCTCTCAAAATTCTTATTATTTCATTCTTATTTTTGTTAAACTCTTGTGAGAGTTTGGTGAGTGTTAGAATAAATATTCTTATTCTTCTATTTTCTGGATTTAGAAAAAGGGAAGTGAGATTCTATTCTAAAGGAATTGGTTTAAGTGTTTAGCCATTAAAACACTTGGGATTTGGTTCAAGAGTGAGCCTAGAAACTATTATTTGTAAGGTTGAAAGAGTGAGCCTTAAACTTTTGTGTAATCTCAATCTTGTGAATAAGATTGTGGGTGATTGAAAATCCTAATTTGGGGATAAGTTAGATGGAGACGTAGGATTATTGTTGAATCCGAACTCCTTAAATCTTTGTGTTCTTCATTCTTCCCTTACAACATTCTTTTAATTGTTGTTTGAATTGTTTTAATTTTCGATTTTTATTCAATAGCCCTATTCACCCCCCTCTAGGGCTCTTTCAAGAGTCACCCTAGCTAATTCAGTTCTTCAAGCTATGCCTATCTACCCCATGCTGACTGCGAAGTTCCCGTTGCTTACTTGTAGGGAAATTGATAAGACAATCAGAAATTTTGTTTAGGGTTCAGATGAAGGGAATCGCAAGATGCATTTAGTAAAATGGGAAGATGTTTGTAAACCTAAATGCCAAGGGGGTCTAGGCCTTCAACAAGCAGCTGATGTCAATAAAGTCCTTCTTATGAAGTTGGGATGGCGCTTTCTTTCCAACCCTGAAGCCCTTTGGGTAAAAATTCAAAAAGACAAATATGCCAAGGCTGTTAACTTTTCCACTAATTTAAAGCCCCACACTGGTTCCTCTAATGTTTGGAGAGGCATATGCTCCATTTGGGATCTTATTCAACAAGGCGTCTCTTGGCATATTGGGGATGGCAAAAATGTAAGGTTTTGGGAGGATAATTGGCTGGAAGGAATAGTTCCCTTGGGCACTATCTTGATCAGTGATATTGCCTTGGAGGATAGAAATTGTCCTATTATTTCTTATGTTAATTCTGATGGTCAATGGAACTGGAATGAGCTTCATCCTCTTCTTCCCCACTATGCTATTCAAAGACTATCTTCCACAATCCCTCCTTAACCAAGTAACAACAATGACATCATGATTTGGAATTTTTCCAAATCTGGCAAGTTCAAAACCCACTCGGCTTATGAGCTCATCAACAATCTGGATTCTAGAACTCCTAGTCCCTTATGGTCCAGGATCTGGAAATGGAAAAGGTCTCACCGTATAAAATCATTTCTATGGTTGATTTCCAAGAACAGAATTCCTACAAGCTTAATGTGTTTTAAAAGGAAAATTTTTCCTTCTCCTATCTGTACGAGATATGGTAATGGCGAAGAATCGGTTTCTCATGTCCTGAGAGATTGTTACGCAGCTTCTAGGATTTGGCAACGGTTGGTTCCTGCCCACCATAAACATAACTTCTTTCAAGCTAACAAAGCCAACTGGATCAATTTAAATATTGCTAGCAAGGAAGTTCTTTTTGCTGATGTTGAGTGGAGACTCCTGTTCGGTGTAACCACATGGCTGTTATGGCAGTGGCGCAACCAGCTGCTATTCGGTGGACAAGATATTGATTTAGAATCAGCGATCAATCTGATCACCAATCGCTGCCACGAAATCTGTAAGGCCGAGTTAAGCTTCTCCCGCCTGCCCCCCTCTGGTTCAACTCAGTGTCAAAGCACCACAGGTTGGCACCCTCCCAACTCCGAAAAATTCAAGCTCAACGTGGATGGCAGCTGTAACCCCTCCAACATGAAGGCCGGAGCTGGAGGTCTTCTCCGGGACCATAATGGGAAGTGGATCTCTGGTTTTATTCATTCTCTCGGAGTCTGTTCTGCGTTTGAATCTGAGCTTTGGAGTGTGCTTTCAGGCCTTCATTCAGTTCTACAACTTGGCCTCACCAATCTCATGGTTGAATCCGACTCCTTATTAGCTGTGGAAGCTATTAATGGTAAAACAACTTTATTTGGCAATTGCAGTCATTTAATTACTGCCATTCATCAAATGTGCCAAGGGAGTTGGGAAGTTACCTTTGCTTTCAGTGGTCGAGAAAGCAATCGGTGCACTGACTGGCTCGCAAGAAAAGCTCTTTCAACGAATGCTTCCTTCTCTGTTCTGTTTTCTCCTCCTGCAGAGCTCCAAGATCTTCTGCGGTCTAATGTTAATTCTTAGTTGTGAGCTGCTGTAGTCTTGTTTTTGTTTTGCTCGGGCGTTCTGCCCTGTTTTCTACCAAAAAAAAAAAGAAACAGCTCTGCAAATACTCAAAATTGACGTGAAATAAATTGGTTTAATTTTTGGCTTCAAAAAAAAATGGTTTAATTTTTGAACTATTCAAAATTTAAATTGTTTGACTTGAATATGCTAATTTGTGTAAATAATAAGATTTAAATCTATACTCTCAATATATTATAATTAACAAAATTAATGTTTACATCCACTTTATTCATTGTAATATATACTATAAAAATTATAAATATTTATATTTTATATTAATTAATTATATAATTTTATACTCGTTTACTAAACAATTTAATTAAAATAAATATTAAAATTGAATAGTTTAAATTTTATAAAAATTAAAATTAAAATAATTTATTATTAAGTTCCAATTCCATTTGAATTTCAACTTCTTAAAACTAGTTACGAGAATAGTGAAGCACGAGAATAGTGAAGCAGTTTGGAATTTTATTTAAAAGAAGGGTCAATATCAGAAATTTTATTTAATGCTAATTATCTTCTTTTTTTTTTTACCAAATATTTAATGCTAATAATTATCAGTGTAAAGAAATTTAATTTTTCTTGATATTATGAGATAATTTATAAATTGGAATATTAATTTAAAAACATAATTAAAAATAAATATTTTAAAAGAAATTAATTATTAAATAATTACACTTTTAAGAATGTAATATGAAATTAAAAAAAAGAAGGTAAAAATACAATTTTTATAAAAAAGGTATTTTTAACCAAAATTAAAATTAACTTCAATTCTAAATTTATAGCAAATATAATATAATATGAAATTTATTTTAAATGAATTTCACAAACTATTTATTTTAATCAAACACACTTTATTAATAAAAGTTTATTTGCAAGTAAATTTCATTTGAAATTTATTTTCAAATAAAATGAATTTTTTAACGAAATTAAATCAAACAAGGTCTAAAAGACAATTGAAATTGAACAGAAAAAGTATTTAACTATGGAAAAAAAAGACAAGTTGAGTTGCACATGAGACATTAACTAAAGAAATATAGAAGTTTTTTTTTTTTGAAAAGAAGAAAAAAATAAAAAGAAAAATTCAAGTTGGGCGCACATGAGACATGATGATTGATATCTACAACCTCTACAATTGCGATTTGAACGTGGACTCGCCTTACTAAGCTACGTACAACAACTAAATTAATAGGCACATTAGAAAAGAATTTTAGCTACTATTCTATATAGTCTTGTTCATGCCTGTGATACATTGGGTTAGATGAACCCTACTAGTACAGTCTGTAATGCTTATTAAATTTTAATTTAAATAAAATAATATATTATTGATGTTTTATCGTGTAAACCGATTAGCAGATTAAAATTTTCACGTGTAAAAATTATAAAAAAATTTAAATTCGAATCTTTATCACTACTATTTACCAATATAAAAGAAAATTTTTGCTACTATACTGTATAGTCTTATTCATGCCCATTTAGGTGAACCCAACTATTCTGGATTTATTGCAATAATATGACATTTTCTTTTGCAGCTCAATCTCTCGATCGCACTCTGCGTCTTGTTTCTTTTGCACATACAGCAAAAAGTGTTCTCTCACGGTTTTTAGAAGTCTCTGAACTCCGAAAGCATTTTATAAGCAACGATTGTGGTGTGGTTGCGGGACAGTGGAACTTGAGGATGATTAGAGCCTTTCTAGATGGGTTTGGATGCTCTACCTATGGCTTTTGCGTGTATGCTCAAGACAGGTTCAAAACCACTCCTCAATCATATATCATATATAACTTTTTGCCAAGCTCAATCCACAAGGGGAAAAAAAAATCATATTACATTTTTTAAACTTTTTTTTTACTTATTTGGATGCATTATATTTAATGATTTTTTTTAATTTTTTTACTTATTCGGATGCATTATATCATATATAATTTTTTTTAAAAAAATTGAAAATAATAACATTTATTGTATACTGTTTTTAGTCTCATTATTAATATTGTTTAACATATTCAGTCTAATATTATGTTATTTAAGATACAATGAGAATAATATTATTATTCTTGTTGGTAAAAGAGAAAAATATTACTAATCCTTTTTTAGTTTACTATACTACTGTTGAATAATAATAATAATAATAATAATAATAATAATAATAACAATAATTATTATTATTATTATTATTATTATTATTATTATTATTTTGTTGTTGATGTAGTAAAATTTGATATTATCTTTTTCTATTTGTTTGTATAAAATAAATAAATTATTTCCAAAATAGTCATTTTATATACTAACTGAGACGTCTCAACAACATTTTACCAAACACTTCTACAAAATAGCTATCAGCTAAATCAAACAAGCCCTTATTCATACCCAAAATACATTGGGCTAGGGAAACTCAACTAATACAGTCTATAATTTTTTTTAGAAATTATGTTTATAAAATTTTAATTTAAATAAAATAGTATATAATTGATGTTTCATTTTGTAAACTGATTAACAAATTAAAATTTTTATTTGTAAAAATTATAAAAATTTTAAATTTGATTTTTTATCACCACTATCTACCAATATAAAAGAAAATTTTATTTATTATATAATTCATAATCTATTAAATCTCCAATGAATAAATAAATTTATAATTTATCTATGAATGTGTGATAATATTGGAAAAAAAAATATTTTTATCCACTGATATTTCATGAATAAGGTCATGGGTTTGTATCCATTATTGTCAAAAAAATTGAGTTTATTTGAAAGATTATTAGCTTATTAGTTTGGACGATTTTGTGAGTTATTGTTTTTTGTTGTTAATGTTTAAGGTTGTGCAGGATCCGTCTGTATCAGCATACCGATTCAAATCCGAACCAAGATTCCGCATCGGTTAGGCCCGCTCGATGGAAGATGGACGGTTCGGCCCATAACATGTGATAATTTCAAATTTCAGTTTGTGGGTCGGGGGAGACAATTTTTATCCCGGCCCGCCTGAACTTCCGATTAAAATAAAATAATATATATATAGAAATCGGTATGGAAAAAACGGTTCCATTTTATTATTAACCCTAACCCTAAAAACCCTAGATTTAAATAAACATCCCATAATCACGTTCTCTCTTTCTCTCTTTTTTCGTAGCCACCTCTCTTCTCTTTACTTCTCTGGTTATACCTTAATCTTCTGCAGTTTTTTTGCTCACTTCTTCCCCTAAATTCCTTCATTCTAACCAAAAAATCCAACCTTCTCAAACCTTTTCTATATCCAAACATTGAAGCTCTTACCCTTTTTGTCCTTTGATTGTTGAAAAACAATCCCAAACAACACTGGTTTCAGTCTGCTGCTCCTTAATATCCATTGATCTTCACTTTCGTTTGTTATTTTCATGCTAGGGGTGACCAAAGTTATAGATCTTGAGTTTTATGGTAATTTAGTTTCATTTCAACATTGAATATGTTGATTTTCTTTTCGATTTGGTTGCATACAAGTGTGTTTTAACACTTTCTTACTTCTGATGTGTTTGCATGTGCGTTAATGATACTAAATCGGAGATCTATACGGCAAAAGTTGTGTTTGATACGAGGAATCAACGATCTAAAAGGTGGAAGCTTTGATTCTTCTGCTTGGGTTTATTTTCTCACCTCTGATTGCTCGGTATACCTTCTAATTATATTACTAACTGTGTGTTGTGTGTTATCCCCAAATTTCTTTTATTAAGAAAATATTCATTCAAAAATTAAATTAGAGACATCAGATTTTGGGGAAAATTACAAATCCAATTGACAGGAAGAGTAGAACTCTATCAGCTACAATATTTATATTTCAAATAATCCAAACCAACGAAAAGTTCATAAAAAAAAATGGAAATTTGTTAAAAATAGAGTCAGCAACTACCTGAATTTCCAAAGGACAACCTTGCTTCCTGACTATTATCTGATAAAGCAAAAGACAATCCACTTCAAAAATGCGATTGAGATAACCTCTAGAAAGAACAAATTGCACATCTAATTTCAAGGCCTCCACTTCAGCTCTTTGGGGGAGAACCTAATTTTTTTCTTTATAGCAACTTCATCCCATAAAATCTCTACAAATTAACATTACAAGAAGCATCAACATTAATCTCTATAGTAGAATATTATACGTTCAAATTTTTTCTAAATTAAATATTTTTGGGTCAGCATTAAACTATAAAATATGGATAAAATTAAATTTTATATTCAATATGATAAAAAGGACATTTTTTGATTGTAACAAATAAAAATTTAAGATATTATTTTAAAAATATTAGAAAAAAATATTTGGATACAACTAGCAGTTAGTTATTCTTATTTAAGCAATTCTCAAGTTTGGGTTATAATGTATACAGTCGCGTTAAATTAATTAGGAGACTGTTCTTATGATTCTGTTCGGATTGAATCAAATTAATTGTGACCTACTAAACTCTAAAAACTAATGATTTAGTAAAAAAAATTAGAATAAAAATATAACAAATATCTTCTCGTCACTAAAATATAAATAAAAATTTTGCTTTGTTAGAATAAAAGATTAAAATTTTACTATATTATAAGTCAAAAAGAATATAACACTTCATAAAATAACGATTGAAATAACAAACACCAACACAAAAAACAATTGAAAACAATTAAAAAAAATAAAAAACAAGAACTGAAAAACAACAAACAACAACCAAAATAATAAAAAAATAAAAACAATTGAAAAACAAAAAACAACAACTGAAAAACAAAACAACTAAAATAATAAAAAAAACAAAAAAAAAACAACAAACAACAAAA
>CATIWK010037544.1:0-13650 GCA_949634005.1 Mallotus japonicus | reverse complement strand
TAATAGATTAATTATTTATTAAAATAAAAGTTTATAATTTATAATTTTTCATAACATCTAATTTAATTTTATAATAATGGAATAAAATAAAAAGAAAAATTAGAGTTTCTATATTTTAAAGAGGCGGAAGATTAAAAAAAGAATAACATGAGAAAACATAATTTCAATGAAAAAAGAAAAATAATATTTTAGCTTAATTAGAAACAAAATAATTGAAAAAGTTTAGTTTTTGATTGTAAAAAACATTAATTAGAAAAAAAATAATTGAAAAAAAAAAGAGAAGAAGGAAAGATTAAAAAAGTTTATTTTAATTAAAATAAAAAAAGTATATTTCATGTATACTTAAAATTTAAAGTGCCACATGTCATTATATGGTAATAATGCTTTGGCTTTAATAAAACCCCCTAAATTAAATTAGTAGAAACTTTTAGTACAGTATAATATTATCCATCCAATTCCAGGCAGTAAGCATTGCAAGCCGGAAAAGATGCAGATGAGCATGGGCATGGGCATGGGCATGCAGATGAAAGGTGGATATGGGATGATGGAAATAAGATGGGCGATTAGCAGAAGAAGGGATTATTATGGGAATAAGCTGAAACCCAGAAGAAGATTACCCATTTACATCTCTACCACTCCATCTGACATCAATCCTGTGGAGCTTAGAGAGTTCTATGCCACCTGCAATCACTCCTGCCACCGTTTCCCCGACCTCGACCATAATGGAAAAGTAGTAACAGAATCTATTGATTTAAACAAGCTTCGGATTGCCCTCTCCCATAGCTCTGTTCTCGTCTCTGTGTTCTGCAATTTACAGGATGAGAATGATGATGATGATGGCGGGAAAGAAGAATCTCCTCCGCTGACGGGCTTGGGGGAGTTGTTGCGGAGAGTAGTAACTCCGGTCTCTCCTTCTAACTCCCAAATAGTGGGCTTTGGCCGTGCTGTTTCTGATTTCGGATTGACTGCTTCCATCTACGATGTCATGGTATCCATTTATTTTTTTCAAGCAAACAAACGTGCATGCACCCGAATTGTTAGTATTCTTTAAATCATATAATTGTTTTTCAGGTTATACCTTCATTACGGGAAATGGGAATTGGAAAGATGATAGTTCAAAAAATCCTAAGGTTTTTTTATTTCTTCTTAGTCTTCTTCTCTTAAAATTTATGTTACAATTATAGTTTTATCCTTGTTGTTCTTTTCTTTTTTATTCAATTTGGTACTGCACACAGCTCATGCCATGTCGAATTGATGATAATTTATCCAGCCAGCTACTCTATTTCTGGGTTGTTTTTTCTTTTTCTCTGGAGTCTGGAGTCTGAAGTCTTAATCTTTACTCTTTCTCCTTCCAGGGTTCTTACAAATAGAGACATTTATGATATTGCCGCACTCTGCTCTCCCAATGAGAGGTGATTGTCTGGAAGCCTCATTACCAACACGCCCAGTGCAAGTTAATGAATATGATACATATTCACATGAATTATCAATTGAGTCTTGTATGTGGATCCCATGTATATGAGCTGCTGCTGCTGCTTCTTCTTCTTCGAAGTGAATGCATTTTCTTGGTATTCATGCTCAGTTCCCTTTATAGTAAACACTTAGCTGGTACTCATGATTTACCTCATCTTTTGTTAGGTTATTCTTCAAAGCATGTGGTTTTGGCGACGACATATTGGGTTCCACAACGATGATGTATGCAAGAACTGCCTCAACTTACCCCGAAGGTGACCAGATGATTAAATCTGCAGGTCGAAAACTTTTGCTAGCTCCACCACCCAGAAACCCCTTCCAACCCTCCAAGTCTACCAAATTCCAGATTTGACCTGCTATCTAGATGAACCAGAAGTGCATCTGCAAAGGAAAGGAGAGGACATGAGTCTGAATATCGACCTCAAAGTTATGGGGCAGCTGTTGAAACTGCAAATGAACGATCAAAGAAACTTTTGCAAGTTGCTCGTCATTGGCTTCCTCAGAATGAAATCAAACTGATCCTTCAGATATTTCTTATTGTGCTGCATGCATCAACTCTGAAAAAGGCTTGATCCTGTTTGTCAATGATAAGTTGTTACGTAGTTATGTAATTAATGGGCTGGCGGCTTTGCTAACTGAGGATGAGCCTACTCTGTGGGATTTTTTTTATATATGTTTTTTAAGCATTAGGTATTTAGGAATGGTCAGCGCGCTAATTTGGATTTGTGTACCCATCTTGTAAGGATCCATTCACTCCTGAGAAGACTAGTTAATAATAATTTACGTTTTCATAAACTCAAGACACTTTTTTTTTTTTTTTGGCCAATAAAACTCAGACACTGTATGTCCATCTTTCTACTTTAATTATTTCCTATGTAGACTTTTTTGACTTCTTGTAGTCCACAGATTCTTGCCAATCTGTAATGCACTTTGTAGAAGAGATTACCCCTTAATTGTGCTTAGGTACAAGTAGCTGCTCTGTTATCTATAAAAGTAAAGTAGCCTTGTGGATAAAGCCAAACAGCATCTCTTTTCTCCATTCCAATCAACTTTGTCAAAAGAAAAACCTTTCACAAAGAAAGCAGAGGACAGGTTCCCTATCCATCATCTCTTGTCTCTGTTCTTTTCTTTTGTTTCCATTCAGTGCCTTGTATTTTATGGCTAAAATTTGGGTTGAAGTTTGCTTGATTTCTGCTCGTGGGCTTAGACGCACCTCCTCGCTTTGGAAGCTTCAGTGGTTTGCTGTTGGGTGGATTGATCCTAACAACAAATATTGCACCAAGATCGATGCCTCAGGGAACGCCAATCCCACATGGAAAACCAAGTTTGCTACATTGGTTGATGATTCAAGCTTTCAAGATATGGCATTACATGTTGAAGTATACAGTAGGGAGCCCCTTTTCCTCCGAGAAAGTCTTCAAGGCACTGCAACTGTCGTCTTGAAAGAGTTTCTAGCAAAGTATAGCAACAGCTCAGATGCCTCAAGGCCTGGAAAAGAAGAAGTCGGGAGCTATCAACTGCGCAAAAAAAGCTCCAGTAAACCACAAGGGTTTATAGATATTTCTATCCACATCTCAGAAGATAAGGGAGAGCCTAGTTCTTATGCAGGTATCTATGGAACGGATCTCTTTTCAAACTTTACCTCATCCAACTGAAATGCTTTTTTCCCAGTTACTCATTGGATCATTTTTCCTTACAGGAAATGAGGGAGGACTTTCCCTGATGGATCCCAGCAGCAACTATATTGTAATGTCTTCTGGAGGTGGATCAGAGATCTCTCTTGCTCCTCCCAGATGGCCAGAAAATCAATCATCAAATTTTGCATACGCTCATCCAACTCCACATCCTACAAATTACTCCAATCCATCAATGGGTGGACCGAGTTATCCCCCCGCTGCAGGACCCAGCTATAATCCACCAAGCACCCCTCCCCCACCACCTCCACCTTCTAATATTGGTTATGTACCTACTTTTCTCCCAAATTCGGAATACATAAATATGCCATCATCTGTAGCAGCACCTGGACGGGGTGCAAGACCTGGTTTAGCCATGGGAGTTGGTGCTGGGGCTCTGGCTGCTGGTGCGGTGATTTTTGGTGATGACTTCATGTCAGGATTCAATATTCCTGCAAGCTTACCAGATCCTAGTCTCACAATATCAACAGATCCTCCTTTCTGATATCATAGTGCTCCAATTTCCTGTAATATGTTGATTTAGTATGTTACATGAGACCTGTTCATTTGCTTATCCCATACTTTCCACTTATTGAACTACTTTACTCATTAACTATCAAGGCCCGCCCACACTAATTATCAACAGGTCGTGTTATATAACATTTCTGGAAATATGGAATATTCCCCTTTTACTAGATGTGCCTGGGGGGAATGACAATTACAGGTAAGCCACATAAAACACCTGAAAATATTGTATTATAAGCATTTAATCACTGTTATCATACACCACACTGAAGCTATAATAATGAAGTATACAGTTGTGTACCCATGCAGTCTTACAAGCATGTCTGCAATTGTCATTGTCTAATCTCCCGCAAGAACTACTTGATTGTAAACATTTCATAAATTCAATGGGAACAATGACATATCTTTCCCATATATTTTGCAAGTTTCTCCTTTGCTGCTCTACTTGTATGTTCTTGTATGCTAGTAGGAACAGATGCATTGGTTTGAGAACAAATTTTAAACCACCGTTTGAACAAATGGTTCGTTTGAATCAGCAAAAGCTCTTTGCAGAAACTTCTCAACAACCGAAACAAACTCTTCCACCTTCTCTTCATGGGGCAAATGGCCGCAATGCTTAATAATTTCCAGGCAAGATCCAGGAATAGCTTGTGAAAGTCTCTTAGCATTCCAAGATGGAACTATTCGATCGCTATCACCAGTGACAATAAGAACTGATGTGCCATCAAGGAAAGGACAAGTATCACCATTATATTCTACCAGTTAAACATAACAGGAGGACATGCAGTAGATATTAGGATTCATGACTTGACAGTAGATGCTAGACAACAGAACAGATCAGCAATGGATGAGAAGAAATTGAATCAGCAAATTTATCTACGTTCATAAATCATCATTTAAAGGTGCTCTCTCATGGACCTTTATAAGACTTTAGTTACCAGGGCATGAGATTTCATGAAGTCTCTTTGAAAGTGGTGGCTTTGAATCAGACAAAGAGTTTGTCAGTGTTGCTGCAGTGAATTCTGCAAGAGCCCTGTCCCAGCCTTTAGCTCTCAATGGCTGCAACAAAGGTAATGTCCCAGGTAAGCAATGTAAAAATAACAACAAACCACGCTGCTTAACCCTTTCATGATTCAATATTTTATTCTACGATTTGGAAGATAATTAGGAACAAAAACAGGCAAAACTATATTACCTTTGTATAACCATCTAGGACATGTTCTGTCACTTGATTTGAGTCATGCCAAGCAATTCTTACTGCCGCTATACCAAATTTATCAATCAACATCCTTATCTGATAATTACAAAGGCAAGTTATCATTGAAAAGGTTTTGAAGATAGGTCATTTGCATGCTCTATCTACAATTACAAATATAACTCAAAGTTGGCAATATTAAGTCCCAACAATAAAACATATTGGGCACCTGTAAAAGAAAGATGCTAGGAGAAAACATTTCTCCTTACCTAGTCACATAAATCAATTTAATGAGCATAAATGAATTTGGTTTCAGGAAACCCAAGTTTATGGATAGCAGCTTAAAATATTTAGAAAAGATGGCTAGCAGTGTTTGACAATGCCTTTCCAAAAAACCTGGATTAAAATTTTCAAGGATAACCAGTATTTTGATACTTCAATTTAACACTCCTAAAGCATCAACTAATTTGATAGAGTTCAGAAATAATGTAAATCAAGTACTAAGATTAGTTATAAAGAAATCCAATACCAGCATTACGCCAAAGGCTGAGAGCAAAATAGCTGACAGCGCTTTCTTATACACAGAGTTAATCATATCTGTCATTCCCTTAATCATTTGCATTACTGCCCGAGTAATATGTGCTGTAAACTTTGATAAAATCTCCAAAAGCTTGATAAATTTTTTTCTGAACCTATTTGAATTTGATCCATATCCTTTATTGTGGGTATCTCCACCTGCTTTATTTCTTCCAGAAACCTTATGAACAGCACGGGGGGAAAGTATTGCTGGGGCAACAAGGATTAGAGCCGCAATTCTTTCTGGAGCCTCAAAATAGGAATTGACGGCTACGAGAGAACCAGCAGAATGCCTGGCACATCAAGTTTTTAACATATTAAAGAGATATAGAGTAATGCTCATTTACTGATAAACAACTCAATAATGTAGACCCTATATAATTCACAAATTGCAAACAGTCAGCAGTAAAAGCTAGGAACTTATTTGCATGATTAAACCAAATATTGAAGAAATCAATCAAACATAAAAGGAACTTATTCGCATGATTAATCCAAATATTGAAGAAATCAATCAATCACATCATCATTCCTGGCATTACGCCCTGCCTTCAAGAGAATTCTTGTACTAAAGGATAAAGTTGGGAAAATGAGATTCCAAAATTGGAAGAGCTTCCAAGGTATTGTCATTAGGCCCCATATCCAACCATAAAAACAAATGCTTAAGGAATTGGTTTCCTAGCTCTTGCGATAATTCCATAGGCAAGAACAGCTAAGGGTTCGACAATAAATTGTCCCTGTGGACCTAGAGAAGGAAGACGATCAGAGCCATATAAATGATTTAAATCTAGTACCTTGAGCAGAACAATTAAATTATAAAAGCCATAATTTGTATTTGAACTGCATATGCAGGTTGGACAACAATACGATCAGGCTATATAGTTAGCATTCCACATTATTGATTCCAAAAATGTCAAACGAATGAAAATATTAAAAAAAAAAACAATTTGTTGTTTAAAACGAAAAAGGAAAATAAAATGGAAAAAGAAAAGGAATAGCATACCCAACTAGAATAGCCTTGTCAGATGCCAAGAAATCGATGAAATACAAGGTAGCAAGAACGGAAAAAGCCATGGAGTATGGATTCAATGGTTTTACATCATCCTGGGCAGCAAAGGATGAATGCACCAAAGAATGGACCCTGGAGGTTAATCCAAAGGCAGGTCTGTCAAAGGCAAGAACTTTGGAAGAGGCAACCTCTGCAAGGCGCTTCATAGCTCGGCCCCAGGAGAAAACGGAGGCTCCAAAGCCATGTAATAAGATAAGAGGAATACCAATCTTGTGCGAAGTAGAGTGTGCATGGCCTTGTGATTCTGCAGTGTATAGCTTATGGTGTATGTGTACCCCTTTAAACTCACAAAAACAACTGTCTGGATCTGCTAAGTGACGAGGGTCCAATAATTCATCTTGATCAATGCCAGCTATTCTTTTCTTTCTCTGCGGAGGCGGAGGCCGCGCTGTTTCTGGTCCCAACCACTGCTCTGGAGAGGGAAACAAGAGAAAAGCTGAGTGGTGGGTAGGAATATGGAAAAGGCAAAATAATTGGGAAAAAAAAAAAAAAAAAAGAAGAAGAGAATATGTAGCATAATACCAGAGCCGCTGAGGGATGAAGAAGAAGAAGAGGAAGCAGCATGGGGACGAAATTTGTTAGAGCGAAAGGTTGGATAAGAAATTTCTGCTAATTTGAGACCACTGCTTCTTGATAATGAGCAGGGCTTACCAATAACATCATCGCTTATTATTAGACTTAAACAACGCTGAAACACAATTCCGCTCATCTCTCTGAGGTTTTGATCTTTATTACTTGAGAAAACGAAAGAGAAGAACGGTATATCGAATTCTTTAAGCCTTTACTTTTAGGGATAACATTTCTTTTCTAGTACTGTACAGTGAGAGCTGATGAAGTAGAAACAAGAAAGCAAGCTTCTTTTTCTCCCATAAAGACACTATCAACGATGACACGTATACATAAACGGACAAACATATGGACTAGTAAAAAACAATTCTTTGTTGGAGCCAAGAACAAACATTGGACTTGGGGCGGCACCATCATCGGATCATCCCATCTCTATCTCTATCTTTATCCTCGAAACTCGAAAATTGAACGATCATATAAAGCTAGAGAAGAATTATAGTTTTATTTTGTTTTGTTTTGCTTGAACAAAAAAGTTCTGGAAAAAAAAAAAAAAAGGCAATGGAAGCTCTGGTATGTAGGAAATTGGGAGATCCTGCTGGGCAGATGGAAGAGAATTCCCCAATTGAAATAACCAAAAACCACCCCATCCCAGAACTGGAGTCCCCCACTTCGGTCAGGGTCAGAGTGAAAGCCACGAGTTTGAACTATGCCAATTACCTCCAGATTATGGGGAAATACCAAGAAAAGCCTCCCCTCCCTTTCATCCCTGGCTCTGATTACTCTGGTATTGTGGATGCTGTCGCACCCAATGTCTCTGCTTTCAAAATCGGCGACCGCGTTTGCTCCTTTGCTTCTCTCGGCTCTTTCGCCCAATTCATCGTCGCCGATCAATCCCAACTGTATCCTTATTTTTTCTTTTTCTTTTGTTCCCTGCTACTGTTTATTTTCTTATTTGGATTCTTTTGTTTTGTTTGCAATTAAAAGATTGAAAGTGCCAGAAGGGTGTGATCTAGTTGCTGCCGCCGCACTGCCTGTCGCTTTTGGAACCTCACATGTTGCTCTTGTTCACAGAGCTCACTTATCCTCTTCTCAGGTATCTTTTCCCTCTTGGGCTCTTTTCTCCTGCAATACCCACATTCATACTTATGTTTGTATTCTTCTAGGTGTTGCTGGTTCTTGGTGCAGCTGGAGGTGTTGGCCTTTCTGCTGTTCAAATTGGCAAGGCTTGCGGTGCCATTGTTATTGCTGTTGCCAGGTACTTGCCATCTCTAATATTCTCTTCTTTTCTTGGAACTGGTGATGAACTTCTTGTTATTGCATTCCTTTTTCACTATTAACAGGGGTGTTGAAAAGATCCAGTTTTTGAAGTCATTGGGAGTTGATCATGTAGTTGACTCCAGCAAAGAAAATGTAATACTTGGTGTCAAGGACTTTCTTAAGTCAAGGAATCTTAAAGGTGTTGATGTTTTGTATGATCCTGTTGGAGGCAAGCTGGCTAAAGATTCTTTAAAGCTTTTGAATTGGGGAGCTCAAATTTTGATCATTGGTTTTGCTAGTGGAGAAATACCGGTCATCCCTGCTAATATTGCTCTGGTTAAGGTACTTATTCATTTACCCCACTAATTAGATTACCTACGATATAAATTCTCACAAATTATGAAGTTTCAATATAGAAAAAATTGAAAACCACTTGTAAATAACTATCAATAGATAAAGGAATGCTGGTAGCATCATCAAGTAGTTCAGAATTTGTAGAATGAGCCAATCCGCACGTGCTGCCATCGCTCAAAGTGTTTATTTTCAGCATAGCTCAGGAAATATTGCCACATCCATAAGTCAAAAGTTGGCTACTTCTTCACTTTATGCAGAACCTCTTTGCATCCAAAATATGTCAGGTCTAGTCATCTTGGTTCAACAAAAGTTGAGATAAGGAGAAACTGATTCCAACTTAAATTTATATGAACACATCAAAAAGCAATTATTTTATGCAAATACTGAATAAAAACGTTAGTTTTTCAACCAGAGCACAATGGATATTGGTCATTGTTCGTCCAGTCCAACAAGCTAGCAAAGCACAATGGATAATGGTCATTGTTCGCCCAGTCCAACAAGCTTGTCTGGTGCCTTAGGACTACGTTGTTGTGCAAAAACAAATTTTAATTGATGTTCTTGTCAATGTGGACAAATAAATGTTGCTTGTCTTTTGTCCAGAATTGGACCATACATGGACTTTACTGGGGTAGCTACAGGATACATCAGCCGGGTGTTCTTGAAGGTTCTCTCAGAGAGCTACTCTCCTGGATGGTAAAGGGACGGATTACAATCCACATTTCTCATACTTACAGCTTGCAACAGGTATGCAATTCGACTCTTTCTTGTTCATGAAGCTGTTCTTCATTTTCTTCAATTGAGCAAACTTTTCACTAGTAGATACTTAACAATAATGGTCTTCCTCTTAGAATAAGTATAATGTAATTTTTTGAAATTCTATTCTAATGGCAATTGCTCAATGCAATATAAATATTAATTACAAGGATGCAGAGGGCGGAAAGAAGGTTTGCTCATAATTTCCATGTGATTGGCCAAACTCTAATGGTTAATTAACAATTATAAGGAGAAAATTTATTAGGTTTAAGTGATCCAAAATCCTTTTTCATTTTGGTGGGGATAACATATGAGCCTAATAATGTCTTAATATTCATTGGAAAGATGTTCTAGGCTGAAATTATGTTGCTAGGTTTGTTGGCAGACACATTGTATGGATGAAAACATGCTTTTTCTTGCTTCCGTTAATCATGAAAACTCCTTCCTAGTTCCTACAAATAATAATGTATATGAAATGTGGATGTCTGTGCGTTTACCCTATTGTTGATGTAATATTCATCTAATTCTAACAAAAAGGATCTCCTGATGTGCTTTATCATACGTTCTTGGCAGGCCAGCCTTGCCTTTTCTGCGATTAGAGATAGGAGAGCTATTGGAAAGGTGTTGATTGCATTTGATGATGAAAGAAGTACAATATCTAGGCTTTAATCCAGTTGGGATCAGCTGGAATGATGTGCACTGTCAGAATCTTCTCCTTACAATCCTTCAACAGCCACATAGTGTCATGTTTGGTTTTTGTGATCAGATCATAACCAAATAGCAAATACAAGAAATTGTTAAATAAAAGATCTGTTCAATAGCCGAATTGAATAAACTGAACTGTATCAAACTGCAACAATTCTGCCTTGTGGGGTTCATGCACCTATTGTTTGATTGCAGTGGGATGAGTGAATATGTGGTTTGCAGAAATGTTTGCAGCTTTCTTTATAAGAATAGCATGAATAAGATTGGAGCATTTGGTGGTTATCAGTCATGTCATGTTTTTTACTTTTTTTTTATGAGTAGTGATGCGACTTCAAATGATTGGTAGAGGCAGGGAGGCATAAGATGACTCCTCGTCCACAGGACATTGCTACACCATTTGTGTTGAGCACCTGATTCGGGAGTTGTTCCCCATATTTCTTCTCATTTAACCCATGGAATGTTGTATAAGTCTTTACCATTGAGTTTTCTTGCAGTGTTCAAGCAATCTCTTGATGCATTTAGAAAAGAAAAATAAGCAGCGCACACAAATCTTTATTTCATTTCCATTAATGTGTGTCATATTAATATATTTAATTTTAAAACACTAATGAATATTTTCAACACCATGTACTGATTTTTTAAAATTATATTTATCTTTTTTCGAATATATATATATATATATCTACATATTTTCAACACTATGTACTGATTTTTTAAAATTATATTTATCTTTTTTCAAATATATATATCTAATTAGCACTTGTAAATAAATGAGATCAGTCACAGCAGTGGCAGTGTACCCGTATTCCCTTTTACCAATGGGTAATCCTTATAGTCCCTACAGGTATTTACTAGTTTCAGTTCCAATTGCAGGAATGAGTCTATCTCTTGTCAAGTATGCTCCCCGGACATAGACTCCGTACAGAGTAGTAATCTTGGAAAGATAGAATATCACCACGTAAACATAACATTAAGTTACATTTGTAACTCCCGAGGGATCGACCCCTATTCCTATTCTAAATATAGTAAGGGAAGGATAAGGCGGGGAACTGTTGTTCATTGGAGCGCTGGAGTGTGGAGTTTGTTCCCATCATTGAAGTCAGAGTGTGGGACTGAGTATATATATTCGAAAAAAGATAAATATAATTTTAAAAAATCAGTACGTAGTGTTGAAAATTTGTATATATATATATTCGAAAAAAGATAAATATAATTTTAAAAAATCAGTACATAGTGTTGAAAATATGCATAAGTATTTTAAAAATTTTAAAAATATTTTTAATATAAATATTGCAATTATTATATTATTGTTTTTGTTGTTCTTATTATTATTATATATATTCGAAAAAAGATAAATATAATTTAAAAAAATCAATACATAGTGTTGAAAATATGTATATATATATATATATATATATTTGAAAAAAGATAAATATAATTTTAAAAAATCAGTACATAGTGTTGAAAATATGCATAAGTATTTTAAAAATATTTTTAATATAAATATTGCTATTATTATATTATTGTTTTTGTTGTTCCTATTATTATTAGTACTACTAATTCTTTAACATAATTTATGTTAAAACATAATATAAAAAAATCATAATTTATTATATTAGCAGAATTTATTTTTATTCATAACAAAACAATTTAGGATTAAAACTTTTTGTGATTTTTATTCATAACAAAACAATTTAGGATTAAAATTTTTTGTGATTACAAATTAAGTTGTTATTTTTAATAAGTACAAAGAGATTTTATTGTATTAGGATTAATAATTGGGATAAATGCATAAATAGTGTTAGAACTTTTTCATTTTTGTTATTTTAGTGTTCGAACAATTTTTTTTTTTTTTTACAATTAGGTTTCTGAACTTGCAAAAAAAATTTAAAATGGTGTCTCTAGCAGATTTTACAAGTTAAAGTGTTTATAAGTCTTATTTTAAGCAATAAATTTATTTAAATGTCTTTTTTTATATTAGATTCATTTTTCATTTTTTTAATTTAAAATTTTATTTTTTTCACTTATATAGATTGAATTTGAAAGGAAATTAATATATGGAATATTATTAAAATAAAATAATTAAACTATTATTATTGAAAAATAAAAATATTAAATTTATTTTTAAACTTACCTTAAAAGTGAAAAGAAAAATACAATTTAACTAAAATGAAAATACAAGTAAATTTTTATTTCTTATAATTAAACAATAAAAAATAAAATAAATTTTCAATGAATAAAAATTTTATTTGACTAGAATCATGAATAAAAAATTAAATTCAACTACTATAATTAATAAAATAAAAATAAAAAGGAAAAATATTTAATTTTATAGTTTAGATAAAAAAAATACTTTTTTCATTTCTAATAATTTTTTAAAATTAGAATAATAAAGAAAATAAAGTTCAATATAAAAGAATCGTATTTAAGTCAATTTACTATATAAAGTAAGATATATAAGCACTTTAATTTGTAAAAACTTGCTAAAGACACCATTTTAAAATTTTTTTGCAAGTTCAGACACCTAATTGTAAAAAATAAATTCTTCGAACATCAAAATATAGTAAAAGTGAATTCCTTAATAATTTCATAAAATAATAATGAAAAAATTTTCTAATAATTTTAAGATTAATGAAATACACACATAAAATCAATTCAATGACTATTTTTTTGGTCCAAAAGATTTCATCACTGGAAAAAATTGTATGAGAGAGTATAATTAGTATATTAAAATACTTTCTTTTTCATAAAGAGAATAAATATATTAAAAAATAAATATAAATAAGCACATAGTATAAAAATTCTTTCCAGTGAAAATAAGAACAAATTTTCATTGGCCATTTGCACCATCTGCATCTCATATGTATTGAAAGAGCCAAATCAGAGTATAATCTGACTATATTATTCAGATTTTCATCTTAATAATATTCTGATCTACCATTTAACAGCTCAAATTAAAGGATCCAAGCATCAAAATGAAAAGAAAAAAACTTCTACACTTAAATACAAATACAAAACTATGAAAATATTCATAAAGATTTGAGTTTTATACTTAAATCCACCATTAATATATAGAGCAAATGACTTTTTCCCTCCTGAGATATACCATAATTCACACTTCCCCCCTTATTATTTGAAAATTGAACACTTACCCCCCTCAATTTTCATTCCGTTAACATTTTGCCCCTTCCGACCAAATTTCCAGCAACTCTTTTATATCAAAAAATATTTAACCCCCTCTATTTTATAAAAATGAACACTTTAACTCCTGTATTTTAATAAAATTAAACATTTTAATTTTTTGTATTTTTAAATTTAAATTTATTTTTATTTTTAATTATACTCCGGTAGTTCTTCCACTTTCTGTTGGAATATACATTGATTCCAGAACGAATATTTTATTCTTGCAAATTAACTCTAATAATATTTTGTAATAAACTTAGCAATTATGATTTTTTGAATTTTGAAGAGGCTGCAAGTAACAGCACACTTGCAAATTAACTGCA
>CATIWK010037532.1:0-10325 GCA_949634005.1 Mallotus japonicus | reverse complement strand
TACTTGAGTATGTATATTATAGGATGTATATGGATTATTATAAATATGTAAGGAATTAATTGTAGTTGCCTTGTTTATATGGAGTGAATTGAATTTTTGTTAGATAATAATAATAATAATAATAATAATAATAATAATAATAATAATGGTGATAGTGGACATTTATGGAGGTGTCATTGTTTTGTTAAAAGGAAAAAAAGAGAAGAAGGGAAAGTGTTCTTATATGAGGTATGTGTCATTAATCTAGTAAAAGAAAAATAAAAGAAGGAACATTATGATGAAAGAAAAACAAATGTTAGAAGACTTTTCTCAATTTTCTATCTTCACCCATCGTTCTCTTCCTAAGTAAAATATATACATATATCTAATTCCTTTCTTTTTTTCCTCTAAGTTTCCCAACTTGAATCTTCTTGATCCAGCCATTGATTTAGGTAAGTTAATTATTTTCCCTTTGAATTATGTTTGAAATTGTGTGATGATGGTGGAAAATGATTTTATAACTGGTGAACTCTGTGTCAGAATAGAATTTTGCACCTCTATTTTCGTAGCCATAGAAGAAGAATTAGAAGAAACACAAAACATGAAACTTGTAGATTTATGTCTCATCTTCATATCTGTAAAAGGTTTTTGTGAGATATTAAGTTTGTAAAATTTTATGGAAGTTTATTTGGGACTGGTTCAGGTAGCAGTTCCAGCAGGCTACCTGGTATTGATTGATTTTTTTAGGGATGTTAGAGATTGAATTAGACAACATGATAAACATGAGTTTTGTTCATTTATATGTTATCTACTACCAAGTGATGCAGTTTTGTAAAATAATATGGGTGTAATGAGAAATCATCCTTGGAGTAGAACTGGTTCTGCTTGCTACATCTGCAGGAAATTCGGTTTTCCCTAATTAATATAAGGACCTTAAAGGGTGAATTAGACAAAGTGTAAAACATGAAAGTTGTTACTCTATGTGTCAGTGAAGTTTCTGAAAAATAGTTTTGAAATTTGACTTGTATATCTTGAGAAATTCTAAATCGATTTAGACCTGCTCAAACTATTTTTGTACAGAACACATGTCTGAATACAAAAATTCACCATCTATTATGCAGATCGTATATTGACCTGATTTTTGGATATGTGGTAGCCCTGTGTGTCTAGTTTTTGTTAAAAATTGAATCAAGTAATTTGGAGTTGTATAGTAAAAGTTATTCACTTCTAGGTCTAGTATGGTCAGGCTGCCTAACAAGGAGGAAAATATGCACAAATGTTAAGTTTACACATATTCAGAACATATCCCAATTGTATACTAAACATAAACAATCATTGTAGGTATATTTATGCATATACGGAATATATCCTAATTGTATACCAAACATCAACATTCTGTGTAGTGATATTTTTAATAAAATATATGTCATATTTTAGGATCTCAAAGCATTGGTGAAGCTCGAGAAGGTGATACGAGTCATCCATAGAGAAACTGATATCTTAAAGAGTGAGTATAAGTATTGATTAAATTCTTGAGTGCAATTGTGTGTGGAAGCTAAATGTGAACATGTGATGAATGAGTTATAGCTTGATGACAATGTGTATTCTATGAAACTTGAAGTGAATTGCTTGATTATTCAAATGTGCGTAGTTTATTTATTGAATGGTTATGTATATACACAAGTGTTCACAAGTTAAATGCAAACGTTATGATTCTAATTACTATTTGTTATGCAAATTTACACTTGAACACTTGCATACGGATATAAAAGGACGTTGTGACTGGCTTGGCAAATATTTACAAATCACATCAAAAATGCAAATGATCAAAGGAAATCACATGATTCACATGTTAAATGCTAGCCAGCAAAATCAAATGGCAATTGTTTCACATGGATCCCGGGAGCAATATTTGTCTTGTCAGGCCACAACAAAATCAATGAATAATACATTAGCACTTGCATTTGAATGAATCATATTTGTATTGTGGTTTGATAAAAATTGTTTATTTTTTTATGCCTTTAGAATTTAATTGATATTTATATTCATTGCGTCGCGACTCACCAAATCGCAATTATTTTTCCAGATAGTGAAGCTTGAAGGGTGATTGTCTTGTAGCTTATAGCATTATAAATAAAGCATGGAGCATAGGTTGTTGGTTGAATCCAGACTCTCACTCTCTCCTTGTAACATAAGCATACATATAATAAAGGGAATGTGTTGTATTCAGTTGTAAATATAGCTCATATGTATTATATGAATAAAAATGTTACAATCTTTTATGTACTTAAATAATATGTTGACTTCGTCTAATTATGATATGGTTGTATTATTATTATGTTAAATAAAGACTTGGAGTATTTAAATAGTAAAGGAATAGGGTGTTACACTCTTTCTGTTGATAAATGTTACAAGAAGTTTGGCTATCCACCAGGTTATAAAGCTGGTAATAAGAGCTATAATGCTGCAATTAATCAAGTTGAATGTAGTGCTTATTTTAATGATGCTAAGGGCAAACAAGTGCGCTCAGAACTGCTACAACATAATAATAGTGCTTCAAAGGGAAAGCAAATTTATTCTGCTGATTCAAAAGATTGTGCTACTGGGATTAACAATCCAATATTCACTACAGAACAATATAATCAATTGCTAGTACTTATCTCAGGTAGCAAGCACTTCATCTTTGGCATAAAATGTGTCTAATTCCTTTGAAGTGTCTCATGAACCAGGTATTGCTTACTGTTCACAAGTATATTTTGCTGCAACTTCAATGTCTCAAAACAATAGTTGGATTATAGACATCGGTGCTACTGATCATATTACCAACTGTCTTGATAATTTCACCTTTTATAAACCTGCATCTAATGTGTATGTAAAGCTACCAAATAATATTAAAATACATATTGCGCACATTGGTGAGGTTTGATTGACAGAACATCTGATTTTACATAATGTTTTACATGTACCTAATTTTACCTTCAACCTGATTTCCAAAAATCAACTTGTTAAAACATCACACTGTTTTCTTCTTGTCTTACATTCCCTTTGTTATATTCAGGGTATCAAAACCTTGAGGACGATTGGTATAACTGAAGAGCATGGTGGTCTTTATCAATATGCAACTAATAGTAAATCAGTACCTAAGACTTCTATTTTTAGTCATGTGTAGTTTCTCATACCAATAATGTTACTTCTTAATCCATGTGGCATTATAAGCTTGGTCACCCATCCAACTCTAGACTTCAAGTTCTCTCAACTCTTGACAATGCTATTGTAGCACACCATTTTATTTGTGATGTATGCCATATTAGTAAACAAAGAAAATTGACTTTTCCTATAAGCTCTTCTGTGTTTGCAAAAATTTTTGATTTAGTGCATATGGATATATGGGGTCCGATTTCTACTACTTCCATTTATGGTCACCATTATTTTTTGACAGTGTTTGACAATAAGAGTCGATTTACGTGGGTTTTTCCCATAAAAACCAAAGCTGAAATTCGGTTATTAATTTAGAAATTTTTTATCTTTGTTGAAACACAATTTGATAAGAAAATTAAGTGTGTTAGAACGGACAATGGTAGAGAGTTTAAGCTGAATGATTTCTTTGATTCCAAAGGTGTTATACACTAAACTTCTTGTGTCTATACACCTCAACAAAATAGTGTTGTTGAGAGAAAACATCAACATATCTTGAATATAGCTAGAGCACTCAGATTTCAAGCCAATTTACCTTTATATTTTTAGGTTGATTGCATTCTTCATTCCACATATTTGATCAATCGAATCCCTTCACCCATTATTGACAATAAAACACCTTTTCAATTGTTGTTCAATAAACCTCTTGAGTACCGCAATCTACGAGTTTTTGGATGTCAATGTTTTGCTTCCACTATTTCTCAAACTCGAAGCAAATTTGATTCTAGAGCAACTAAGTGTGTCTTCTTAGGTTTTCCTTCTATGTTAAAGGTTTTAGAGTGTATAACCTTACCACAAGACATGTATTTATCTCTACAGATGTTCAGTTTCATGAATAAATTTTTCCCTTTTCCATAACATCTCAAGTTTCACATGATTTAGTCTCAGATTTATTGGCTACTGACCCTATTACTGTAGGTACAACTGATATTGATTCTCTATAATTTTTGAACTTGCCTCTTGTTTCTTCAAGTTTAGATATTCAATCTACTTCTCTTATCACCCAACCTTTTAGAAAATCATCATGACAAATCAGACGCCATCTTATTTTTAAGATTATCACATAAATTTCCCTTCTTACACTACACCTCATTCAATCTCTCAAGTTCTTAGCTATAACACTCTTACTCCTCTCTGTAAACATTATGTCTGTTAAACATCAACCATGGTTGAGCCTCGAAGTTATTTTGAAGCTATGATTCAAGAATGTTGGCGAGAGGCAATACAAGCCGAACTTAATGCACTTCAGCTCAACAAAATATGGGAATTAACTGAACTTCCTCCACTTAAACAACCTATCGGTTGCAAGTGGGTTTTCAAAATCATACATCGGGCTGATGGTACAATCGAGTGTTATAAAGCTCATCTTGTAGCTAAAGGCTACACTCAGTAATCCGGCATCAACTACTTGGACACCTTCTCATCCGTAGCTAAAATGACAACAATTCGAACCTTACTTGCGGTGGCAGCAACTAAAGGTTGGTTTTTACACCAACTTGACATCAATAATGTTTTTTTACATGGATATCTCCATGAAGAGGTGTACATGGAGTTATTGTTGGGAATCTCCTCTACAAAATCTAATCAAGTTTGCAAGCTTCTTAAAAGCCTTTATGGCTTAAAGCAAGCTAGCAGACAATAGAATGAAAAATTGACTGCTGCCTTACTTGCACAAGGTTTTCTTCAAGCATCATATGATTTATCTTTATTTTTTAAGCACTATTCTAACACTTTTATTGCTTTAATTGTGTATGTTGATGATGTCATTCTAGCAAGTAATGACATTCATCAAATTGCCTAAGTTAAAACTTATTTACATGATCAGTTCAAGATCAAGGATCTTGGAGAATTAAGATTTTTCCTTGGACTTGAAGTGGCGAGGTCACAAGCTAGAATTAATTTGTGCCAGCATAAATATTCTCTTGATTTGTTAAAAGATGCATATTTCCTTGGTGCTAAACCTACTTCTATGCCCATGGTTGCCACTTTAAAGCTCCACAAGGATGATGGTTCTTCATTAATTGATGTTACAGCTTATTGACGGTTAATTGGAAGGTTGTTGTATCTTACAACTACACGACCTGATATTTCCTTTGCAGTGCAATAATTGTCACAATTTTTGGACTGTCCAACGCAAGTTCAATTATCTACTACACACTGGATTCTTTGTTACATCAAAGGCTCGCCTGGGCAAGGTTTTTTTTTCCCTATGTAGAATTCTTTAGTTCTTAAGGATTTTTCAGACTCTGATTAGGTAGCATGTATGGAGACCCGAAAATCTATCACTGGTTACGGTGTTTTTCTTAGTGATGCCTTGATTTCGTGGAAGTCGAAGAAGCAATCTACCATATCCCGCTCTTCTGCTGAAGTAGAGTACAGGGCACTTGCAGCTATTACTTGTGAGCTACAGTGGATTCATTTTCTATTACATGATTTGAGTTGCACTTTTGGACCAGTAAGCTTATACTGTGATAATCTCTCTGCCATTAAAATAGCCAAAAATCCGGTATTCCATGAGCGAACCAAGCATAGGGGTTGATTGTCATCTTATTCGTTAAAAGCTTCAAGAAGGTTTTCTCCACTTGCAACCTGTCTCTACTTATGGACAATTGGTAGACAACTTTACGAAACCTTTACCAACTACTTTGTTCCGTAAGTCCATTCTCAAGTTGGGTATACAAAACTTGAGGAGGGGGGGGTTGCTTACAGAATTCAGACTTGGCTTCTACTGAACTATGAAGGAAAAGTAGAAAGATGTGTGAAGACCAAGTGCCAAGACTTGGTCTTCACACATCTTTTTACTTTTCCTTCATAGTTCAGCAGAAGCCCAGTCTGAATTCTGTTAGCTGGTGCACATGCTTAGCTAATTAGCTATTAGCAAGTTAGTAATTTATTTGTACACATGTCATCTGATTATTGGTTAGAACACATGTCATCTATTCATTGGTTCAGTTAGTTAGTTTAACTTAGTGTGTATAAATATGCTATAGTTACAATGAATAAAGGTGCGAAATATATTTCCCAAATTCTGTTAAAAGGTAAAAAGTATAAAACTTGAGGTGTTCAAGTATCTCAAAAATATCACATGACTAGTTTTATTTCAAATTGAAACCACAAATATATATTAAAATTATACTTTTTTCTAAAATATACCATTATCACAGTTGAATTTTAAGGTCTCTTTGGTAACATGAGGTGTTTAGGTATCTCAAAAATATCACATGACTAGTTTTATCACAAGTTGAAACCACAATAATATATTAAAATTATACTTTTTTTTCCCTAAAATATAACATTATCAAATTGAATTTTAAGGTCTCTTTAGTTAAGATAATAGATGTTGATAGTAGCTACTAAAACTACGATACTAGTTTTATCATATGTTAAAACTACAATGATATATTAAAAGTACATTTTTTGTTCTAAAATATAAAATTATTATAATTGAATTTTAAGGTCTGTTTAGTTAAGATAATTGATATTGCTTGTAGCCACTAGCTAGTTAAGATAATAGATATTGCCAGTAGCTACTAGCTAGTAGCTAATAGCTTATTAAAATTAAGTTTTTTTTATTTGAAACCATTTAAAACTATTATTGTTTATATATTAATTACCATTACAAATATAAACTAGTTTTTTCATTTTAAATTTACATTTACTATTAGTTATTGCTATTTTGAAAAGAAATTGTAATATATAAAATATATTAAAGTACATATCAATTTTTTAAAATTTTTTATATTTATAAAATTTAAATATTACAAATAACATAATTCAATGTAACAAGATTGTATAATAGTATACTTTTCATACATTTTTGAAAAATATAAAATTTAACCTAATACATACACAGTTAATGAAATATAAATAAAAAGTATTTATATATAAAAAAGTGAAGAATTAAATTTGCATATCTCTAGAAAGCCAATTAAAAGAAGAAAAGGAAAAGAAGTATCCAAAATAAAAGTGCGAAAAGGAAGTTAACATTGTAAAAATATAAAAGAAAAATATGACAATTAAATAATTTTAAATACATAAAATAAATAACTAATTATGTATAAATAAATAAGAATTATTTATGTAAAATTTCAAATTGGATTTCACATAAACTGTAAGTCACACATATTCTAATAGTCATTAGCTACCACTAAAAAAATTATTGGTATAAAAATATCAAATATTTATAACTTATTTTAAATTTATTTTATATTCTTAATTTTAACTAAATGTTCCATTTTGATAAATTTATGATAAATATAACTGACCACTTATTTTTGTCAAAATTAAGTGTGAGAGGTGTTGATAAAGCATCATATTTGACACTATTTACGCAGAGTCTATTACCACAACAACTACCTATTAGTAAAAAGACCAAACATTTATGATCTATAGCAAATTTGTCCCTTTTTTTTTTTGACATAAATATCTTCATTGGCAGTACAATACATTTTCACAATTAAACATATACTATTTAATAGCTTAATTTATTATTTAAATATAAAGTGTTTAAAAAATATATCATTCATTTAACATTGAAATACATTAGTCTAATATATAACTTATTTCAAAAATATTATATATGCATGATTAAATATTAAGAAAATTATTGAAATTAAATGTATATCCATACTAGGACTGTGCACAAGCCTTGCAAAACTCGAATTGTTCCAAAAAATTGAACTAAAAATCTTTAAGATTAAATATTTCCATTGATCGTTTAACTTTTTTCAAACTGAAAATTCAATTGAAATGTTCTGAATTGCATTGAATTGAAGAACCAAAACGTTATTTTTTGACGATGTATTATAAAGTTGAAACATAGAATTGTGTGTTACTAATAAAATTTAATACTATCTTAATAATTAATTATATAGAAATAATTCATTTTAGATGATATACTATTAAATGTTAATGTCACGACCTGAACCCGAAGATTCACGTGACCGGCACGAGGGAATGGTAAAGCTTAAGGCTTCCGAATCCCAAGTAAGCCTAACGGAAAACTTAAAATAACACTTTAAATTAAAACAATAACACCAAAAATTAAACATTTAATTACAATTCTTTCATAAAATAAAATTAACATTCATAATAATATTGTATTAAAATCATCTCATAACAAATACCGTATTCAAACACAAGCACCATTAAAATCCTTAAAATCATAAACATCAGACAAGTACTA
Source organism: Mallotus japonicus (assembly GCA_949634005.1). Taxonomy (NCBI): domain Eukaryota; kingdom Viridiplantae; phylum Streptophyta; class Magnoliopsida; order Malpighiales; family Euphorbiaceae; genus Mallotus; species Mallotus japonicus. Next base: position 1,966 of record CATIWK010037532.1, on the reverse strand, counting down.
CTTCGGTATTTAGAGTTTGAGTACACAACAATCAATCAAAATGCATACATAAAATAGCCGGAGGGGAACAAGTCCGGCGCAGACAGACAGAATTAACTGATGACTCCCGAACTCCTGAAAAAAAAATAGTTGAGGGGAGTCAGACCTCACTGAGTGAATTATTATTATATACATGCACCCTATTCACACAAGCATTCAATCATCAGTATAATAATAATATATTTATATTTATATAAAATATACATGCATTTCATACACATGCTAAAATCGTGTTTTCAATAATCAGATAAATTTTTAGGGTGGAGGATCGGAGCAGAACCCTAAAATATCCGCAACCTCGATCACACAACCTCACTAGCCATCAGGCTCACTTAAATCCAGAAATATTTCTCTTTCCCAATTTGGTAGTGGACTGGCCCCGAGACACTAAGTCAACCGAGCTCCCGCAATCTTACTGCCGGAATGACTGGCCCCGAGATACTAAGTCAATCGAGCTTCCGCAGTCACACCACTCTCTATCACAATTTCAATAATCAATTTCATAATCAATCAATTATAATTTCTGCCTAACATCTAACGTACTGTCGCGCAACAGTCCTAGTGTGACCCACTAGGCGGCACGTTCTACAACTATCCTCCAAAACATTCTTATAACTATTAAAACAATATGAAATGCATAATTAAAGCAGAGTAGTATCCATTTTTTTTCAAAGCAATAAACCAATCATATACCAAATATATACAAAGCATAAATATAATATTAACAATAATATTTAACATTTAATAAAATAAATATAATTAATTTTATATTAAAGTATGGAAGCTGAAAATATATTTATTCTACGTGCAAGGCATATATATATAACAATAACTCACAGGTTGAGCATGCTGGACGACGCGTCCTCCGTTGTCCAAATGTTACTGCTCTAGTCCCAGAGTCCTCTAAAATAAATATTATTTATTTAAAATAAGCTTATGCAATAAAATAAATAAATTCGTAAAACTTCCAAAAATAATTAAAATCATGAAATAAGGGAATTGACTCGATCTAAGACACAGTGCTAGACAGACTCAGAATTTAACAGACATCGGTGTCACTTTTACGAGAAACCTATCGAAAATTCGGCATAGTTTCCTTTGTAAAACGGACATCCCTCTACTAAAATTAGAGTCATTCCTGCACGAAAAATACACTTCCAATATTCTCACAGCTCAACAACTCGGGTTGGGCCCCACACTGCACTTTGTGCCCAACCGAGATCCACAATTCACATTAATAATAAAATAATATAATTTTCTTTAAAATCACCAATAAATCATAAATCTCATTAAAATAAAACTTAAAAACTATTATTTCTCAAAATAGGCAATAGAATTTAAAATTTGTAAATAAATTCAATTAATAAAACCCACTTTCCAATTTAAACATTTTTATTTAACATCAATCATAAATAAATATTTAATTTACTCAATTATATAATGAAATAACCAAAAGCTCATTTTAACATAAAAATCATAAATAAATTCATTACTTACATATTTTTCTAAAATTACAAATAATTAGTTAAAATTAGGAAATAAATCCTAAAATCATTTTATTAGTATTTATTATCCAAAATCTATTTAAACTTAATAATTAACAATAATTTACTTAAAATAGTAAAAATTACAAATTTATAGTTATTAAACATAATAATATCTATACTAAAATTATTATCTATAAAATTCCGGAAATTCATAAAATTATATTCTAACACTAAATATTATTAAATCAATCAGTTAATTAAATACTATAATATACAAAAATCCACTTTCATTAAACTATCAATATATCATAAATTCAATAACTATCACAATTAAATTTACTTATATACGAAAATATAAAGGAAACCTATTTTTCTGAATAATAATAAAATCTATTATTTATAACTAAAATTCCTTTAATAAAAATCACAATTTCCATTTT
>CATIWK010037531.1:0-31595 GCA_949634005.1 Mallotus japonicus | reverse complement strand
AATTTGAAATTGCGAAGCCCAGAAAGAAATTTAAGGTCTCTTCCTGGGCACATTTGCATGTTGAGGTTTACTTACTAGAATAATAATATTTAATTTTCTGAAGGATTTTGATGCTCACATATTTTTCTTATTCAGGTTGGAGCTGAACTGTTGTTCCGTGTGCTAGGTTGCAAGTCCAAGAGAATAACTATCACACACAAGAGAATTGATAATTTATGCTAGAATTGATGTTAAATGCTGCTATTTTTCATGCTAAAAATTATTTTTATTTATTTTGTTGTTACTTTGGAACTGTATTTGTATATATATATTGGCTGCTTTATGTATTTTTTAGCTAAAAAACGAGCTCACAAACGAGCCTGAAGATGAGCTCTTTAAGAGCTCATAAACAAGCACATAAACGAGCATAAACGGTCTTGTTCGCGAACAAAGCTCGAGCTCGACTCGAGCCCTAAATCTAAAAAAAAACCGAGCTCGAACACACATTTATGTGGCCGGGCTGAGCTCGACCAGCCCAAAACTCGGCTCGCCCGACTCATTTACAGCCCTAGTTGTAGCTACTTGGTTTCTTGTTTTCATTATTTTTATCGTTAACCTTAAGTGGGAGCTTTTTAAGTGGAGTAGAGGCAACACACTTTTGTTTAGTGGTGCTTGATTGAGGAGTCTTTTTATTGTAAAATTATCACTTTCGTTTCACAACAAAAATAATAGTAATGTGTCCATAAGCATATCAACATAGTAGAGTGCCCATAATTATAAACATAGTTAAATGCCCATAAGAAATGAAAAATTTGCAAACCCACATGAAGTGTAATTAGTGGAAAATAAAGTAAAATTAATAATAGCATAAACTTGTTACCAGATAAAAAACAAAAACTCATTTCAACTGCAAGTATGTAAATTTATAAAATTGAAGAAAAAAAGGAAATTTGCAGGGGAAAAAGAAGCAAGAACAAGTGCAACATTAATGAACTATAAAAATGAAGATCCATGAGATATTGAACAAAAAAAATAAGAAAAAATGAAGAAAATTTACCTAAAAACTTCACTATTGCCATTGGCGAAAAATAGCAGAAGAGAATGAAATACATTTTAAATTGCATTGCTTTAATTTTTATTCATTCTTCTTCTTCATGCTTGTTCCTTTTCTTTTTTCTTGTTTTTTTTTATCAAACCCTAATTCCCAATTCCTAAAATAATCCAAGATAATTTTGTAAACTCTAATAATTTTCATAGTTGATGACATGGTAACTAATTGTGTATAAATTGGAGCCCACTTAATTCTAGTAAGCATATGGTCAACAGTAAATCGATAAAAAACATTGAGTTGTTATTTATTTAAATAGTTTGAATACTTGATTGTAAAAATTAATATTAGAAACTCAAATAAAAAAGTAAAAAGTTCATATGGTAAATTTATATTTTTTCCTAAAAAATTTTAGGTTTTAAATAGGTTGCAGTGAAAGTTTTGGTTTAAAAAAAAAAGAAAAAAGGTTGTAGTGAAAGTTGGTGCATTCAAAGCTATCAATAATATAAAGTTTAGAGGGCATAAAGCATGCGTTTTGCCTAAAATTTTGTAAAAGAAAATTGGCGACGACGCCGACAATACGACATCCGCGTAAAAGATCTCCTCATCAAAGTTCAAAATGACTAAATAGCCCAATTCGACACTTCTTCACGCACAGAATGGCCCCTTTTCACAAAATCTACTCTCTCCACCGCCTCAATATCTTTTCTTCTCGCTAAATTCAGCTATCTTTCTTATACTCTCCTAATGCAAAACCTTCTTGCTTCGTCTCATCGTCCTCTGTCCTAGTTTTCCTATCGCCGGAACCCTAACCGGCACTTAGCCGCCGGCTGAATCTTCGGCGAGGTTTATTCGAGTACCTATTTAGGGTTTTTCTATTCGATTCTAGTCAGTTCGATTCTGTTCTCCAATTCCAGTGGTTGCGATTCTCTTTCTTGTATTTTAGGGTTTTATATTTTATATTATTTTTGTTTTGCTGCTTGTGCAATCAGAAATAGCATCGCCTATGGCTCCGGGGCGTAAAAAAGGAGCGAATAAAGCAAAGGCGAAGAGTCAATTGAAGTTGGGCGATCTCGTTCTTGCTAAAGTCAAAGGCTTCCCTGCTTGGCCTGCCAAGGTTTTTGTTTGCGTCTTAACTTTTTTTTTTCAATTTGATCAATTAATTAACTATGTTTTTAATCTAAATGAATACCAACCTTCTGTTCTTTTGTTTTGCTTTATCAAATATTGGATCATTTTCAGTTTCAAGATTGCTGTTCTGTAGTTCGACGGCAAATTTGTCTATTACCGACCTTTTTTTCAGTGCATTGTGGACTTTTATGGCTTTGTTTTGCGGATTGATTTTTACCTAATTTCATTTCAATTCAGTTGCATCAATGACTGTTTGATGTGCACTTCAATTTTTTTTAACTTGGAATCTTTTTCTTAGGGTTTATTTGAGTGGGTCCTCTTTCTTTCCTGGTTTGATTATATTTTTAATTCCATATGTTGACATATTGTGCACTTGGCATTCGAAGTTCCAATTGGACTATGCCATTTACTTGTATTCTTTTAGGGCATTAACTTTTAAATGATATCTGTTCTTGTTTTCTGAAAATTTTGATATTTTCATGTAAATATTTGTTAAAGATTTGGGAATAGATAGCATCGCTTTTTTGAGATTCCATGCCAATGTTGGCTTTAGTGAGTATTTAGGATTATTTACTGAGGCAACTCTCAGTAACTCTCTTTCTCAACTTTTTTCTTTTGTGCATCTATATATTTATTTTTCCATTATTTATTTATTTTGGAGTACCTACCTTTATTTCCCATTATCTTGTTTTAGAATAAATCATTAGTTTGTTGTATTTTTTTTTCTCTGTTTGGCCTTTTAATTCAAAATGAACTTAATGATGTAATCTCAGAATATGGGATACCTCTTCAGTTGAATTTTTGACTTGCTTTGATGGATTTTTGAGATTTATATGTAAACCTTTCTGGTATTTGAGTAACTTCTTGTTGGTTATTTTAATTTTCAGATTAGCCGGCCTGAAGATTGGAAGAAAGTCCCTGACCCCAAGAAATATTTTGTCCAATTTTTTGGAACAGAAGAAATGTGAGTGTTTTTAATATAATTTCAACAATTGTTTGTCTGTAGGTCGAGCACTTTGAATCAGACTATGCTGCAAGTTTTTTTTTTTTTGGTACAGCAACTCATTTATGTTTTGCTTATTTTCAGATTTTATGTTTACATTAACATGATAGTCAATAATTTGAGTCCCTGCATTTAGTTAATTGTTGCCAATGGTTTGTTCTAAATTTTTTACTAAATTATTAATTTGCTCTGATTGGGCTCGTCTGATGGGTCCATGTGATTTAGAACAATGAATGACAAAATAAGACTATATAAAGTGATGAAAGATACTTTTATTTAAATTTAATTCATAATAAGCAAAAATACCTTATGTTAGAACAGAGGTAAGATACTTGCAAGGTACCACAAAGTAACAAATTCAAATACTAAAAAATCTAAATAGTTGAAATTCTTGGAATAATAATTTTGTAATCTTTTTCTAAAATTTTATCCCTAACAGGTGGCTGTTTTGCTTTTTTTTTTTTAATTAAATAATTTAGACTGCTCAATTGCTGAATTGTCATTCGTTGATTACAGTTGCAATTAACATTTCCTAGTAAATTAGGTTTAAGATTATTAGTTTTAGATTTTTGTCTACTTTTTCTCCTCTCAGTCTTTTTTTTTTGGGGTTGGGGTTGGGGGGTGGGGGAAGCAGAACAAGAGGCACCGTGATTTCTAATCGAAGTTTTGAAGCCTACAAAAGACAAGGCTGTAATAAACTTCTATATTTTACAAATAAAGTTTTTATTCAATAAGAAGCTGGTAAACTTTGTTTTCCCTAACTACAATTTTTCTTGTGGTATGTTTTACTCCATTATGTGCCATATGAATATGAATCTTTTTATTCAATGGTTTTTCTTTCATTGAATTAATATTTATTTGAGTGCTCTATTTGGTTGTCATTCTGTGATACAGCCTACATTCCCAGATAGCTCTTTTGGTTATTATTATTTTCACCTAGACCTATTGGAAAGATATATTAACAAACATTAAAAAAAAAAAAAACAGAAAGGAAGTCAAACCTAGGGGGTGTAATCGAGCCAAGTCGAGTTGACACACTGCCAAGCTCAAGCTCGACTCGATTAAATAATTCACATACTCGAGCTCGACTCAATTAATTAAATAAAATTTTAAAATTTAAAAAACTTATATTTATAATGTTCAAACTCGACTCAGTTCTAGAAGATATATTTATAATTATATTAAAATAAATGGGTAAAATGGTAGATATACACAAGCTCGATTAGGCTCGTGAGCTTATCGAGTCATTTATTTAGCAGCTCGAGCTCAACTCGACAATAATCGAGTTGATTTCGAGTTTTTCATGAGTCGATCCTGAGTAGCTTGTGAGTCAGCTTGACTCGTTACACTCCTAGTCGAGCCATTCACTATCAGGGCGAGAAAATGTATGTATGATTTATGTTGAAAAGTTACTTAATTGAAGACTCCGTTCCTCATTTATCCAGTCTATTACGATTTGATCTATGGCCACAGATTTTATTCTTTTTTTTTTTTTACTTCTGCAGAGCTTTTGTTGCACCTGCTGATATTCAGGTATTTACAAGTGAATTAATGAATAAATTGTCAGCTCGATGTTCAAGCAAGGCCAAGTATTTTACGCAAGCCGTTAGGGAAATCTGTGCAGAGTTTCAAGAGTTACACAAGGAAAAATCAGGTGCTACACTTGGCTGTGAGGCTCCATCTGCTGATGGCACAGAAGAGGATGAGATAGAAGATGATGTGTGTACAGATGGGCCAAAGGGGGAAGCATGGGATGAAGAGGATGATCTTAGTTCTAAGTTAAAGCATTGTTCACATAGACAATGCCAAACTGAGTCTGAAGGTGTAAAGTGTACTTTATCTTGTGATTTGGATGATAATTCATCCTCAGTTATGTCTTCAGAGAAGAAATGTAAAATTTCTAGTGGTGAACAACCGGTGGTATTGTCTAAATCATGTGTGGTCGATCCATCCTATGTGAAGGATGAAGTCTCTGGTGATGCAAGTGAAGATCTTTATTCCAAAGATAACCCTGGAAATGGTGAGAGAGCATGGACAAATTGCCAAGAGTCTAATCCCATGGCCACTGATTTAAAGAGGAAAACTGAAGGTTCTATTGATGCACATAAAGGCAGTAACTCTGGTGGCTGTCCCTCCCTTGATAATTGTGAGTCGTTGAAAGATGGACCAAAAGAAAAAGATGCATCTGGAGGCACCACTACCAATTTTTCCCCGGATGCTGCTAAATCAGATTCTGGAATCAGAATGGGAAAAAAAGCAAAAGAGCTTCTAGTAGCCAAAAAAAGTCTCGAGACACCAGACAATCCTCATGAAAATGCATCCACTCATACAGCTGACATCATTGACAAAAAAAAGAGAGTCCAATCCGTGCCCACTACAGCATCTGAAACTTTGCATCCTGCAAAAAAGTTGAAGCGTGTTGGTGTAGCAGCTGATGCTGCTAAGGAATCTATTTTAAAAAACACGAGTGATTCTCCAAGCTCTAAAGTCATCGATGACAAAGCTGTCAAACAGTCCACATCACATGGGAAAAGAGAAATTCTTTTAGCATTAAAAGCTCACACAGGAGGAGTGAAATCTGATGGTTCTGCTCGCTTGGCAAAACTTAAATCTGCCATTTCTTCCCCGACGAGCAGAATTAAATCTGATGTCTCTGCCCAAACAGGTAAAGCTAAATCTGATGCTCCTACACCGGCAAGCAAAGTTAAATCTGATGCATTGATCCAAACAGGTAAAGCTAAATCAGATGCATCTGCCCAAATGGCTACAGCTAAATCTGATGTCACTGCCCAAACAGGAAAATTTAAATCTAGTGTTTCAAGTGATGAAGCTGTGCTACCTCTATCGAAACGCCGAAGGCGGGCAATGGAGGCAATGTCTGACTCTGCTACCCTGAATTCCAATGATAAGACTGAAAAAGATTCTATACAGCTGAAGAATGATTCTGCTCCTGGTAATACTAAAGTTCCAGTTGATCAAATTCCAAAAAGACGGAGAGCTGTTTGCCTTTATGATGATGATGATGATGATGAGGAGAAGCCCAAGACACCGGTTCATGGAGGATCCACCAAAAATTTTAGAGCATCTTCAGCTGTTCCTGATGCTAATACAAAAATGGATTCACGCGTTGGAGGTTCTGCTAATGAACATCGTGGGAGCTCTGTTGATGTTAAGCCAAGTGTTGAAGATTCTAACATTGAGCATATCAGTTCAAAGGAATTATCTTTAGAAGTGCATGTTGATTCTTGTTCTCCAAGCCAACTGAAAAGCGAGAAGAGGCCTGATACTCTTGCCTCTACGAATCTTGGGAACTCAGAAGCTGAGCAGTTATCATTTAAGGATAACAAATCAATGTTGAGTTCCCCTAAGAGGTCTCCACATTCATTTCCTATCACCAAACCAGCTTTTGAACAACAGAAAGCCACAAAGACTGGTGTTAAGGCTTCCACAGGCAGTATTCAGAAGAGGGCTCAGTCTGGCTCTAGTAAGGTCTCAAGTTTGGTTTTGGATAGTTTGAATACTTCTGAAAATCACATGATGAGTCAAAGAAATAGACCAGGTGTTTCTGGAGAAAGACCTAAAAATACTCCAAAAGCACGGATGAATGACCCTGCTGTTTTAACAGAAACTTCGACAGAGTATAATTCCTTTGCCTGGTGAAATGCTTGTGTTATTGTGATTTAACCATGTATTTGTTATTGATTTTTTTTTTGACTATATTCCATGTTCTTACCTGATTACAGACTGGAAGGTGGCACAGAAGAAAGAGGCAGTTTGTTGGTTGATTCCAAGACTCCAGATTCAGTTATGTCGATGAAGTATCTTATTGCAGCTGCTCAAGCAAAGAGGAAGGAAGCTCACTCACAACACTTTGCTTTTGGGAACCCTAGTGCTTTTTTACCCATCACAGATCCTCAAGGAAGTAGTCCCATCTCCTCATCAGTCCAACCTTTTTTATCTGGCACTAGCTCTGTGTTACAGGGAGATTTGCAGGGCTTCCATCATCGTGCAAATTTAGTTTCGCCATCTACCCATGCTCGTCAATCGGCATCGGGCAACCAGGTGGATGCTGAAGAAATTGAGGAGCAAAGAGTTAGTTCTGGACACAGGACTGCTGGAGGCTCACTGAGTGGTGGCACTGAGGCTGCTGTTGCTCGTGATGCTTTTGAAGGGATGATTGAGACTTTGTCAAGGACAAAAGAAAGTATTGGACGTGCAACTCGTCTTGCCATTGACTGTGCCAAGTATGGCATTGCTAATGAGGTAAGTTAAGTAGGTGCTAACCATCCTTCATAAACTATGATATACCGAACTGGCTCATAGAAACAGGCAATTGTTGATTTTTGTGTGGTGTAGCAAAGCATAGCCTAACTGTTGCATTTTCCCACTCCAATGTGGAAGTTGCATTTGATATCCTCTGGGAAAATCTATTTTGGAAAGAAATTCTTCATCGATTATGTGAATCTTTCCACAAGTTCTTGAATGATTATGAACTTCATTGCTTTGCTACCCATCCTGGATTTGGTTTTTGTGACTTTTATTGTCCTTTCAATTCTTAGTAAATTTTTCCACTAGGTTTTCTTTTGTATTTGTTGACTGACTATAAGTGTACTTTTAATTCTTAAATAAAGGGAATAGAAAATAAAGTTTTTTTTTTATTGATTTGTATTCATTTCATGAGGTCTACTGCATCAGGCACACATTTTACATGTAACATTAGTAATTAGATTTTAAAGATTAATTTTTACATACATTTTAATGTACTAACTTTAAGAATATTGCCAATGTGTTAATATGAGATAATTGGAATAAGTTTCCAGGATAAGAGAAATAAAAAAAAATAATGAACAGATAACTAAGGATTAGTGACCATTTTTTGGTATAAAAGTTGGTTTAGTTTTCCACTGAAAGCTGTTGTCAAGTTTGTGGACAAAATGGCTTGAAAACATGATGTTGTGGCTCTTGGGGATTGAGACTAGTGACCATTTTGGTTTTTTCTGAGTTTTCATGGATCATAGTAGTTGTTGGTTATAGTTTATTGATATGTTGTGCTCTTGATAAAAGTTTTAGATTCCTGGATGCTTCCAGTGTCAAATGGATGGAAGTGTAAGCATCAAAAACAATTATAATTGTTTGATGTAGTAAATAGCGACTATTGATATTCCTCTTACATATTTTCAAGAGCGCATACTGCTACTTCATGTTGTGCTGAGGTTTTGCTCAATTAGGAACATTACAGTTCTACAAATTGATGGTGGCTGAACCATACAAATATTGTTGTTGTTTAACTCCCTCTGAGAGATTATTGCAGTTCAAATCTATATTTATAATTTTTTGGTGCCACATTCTGTTTGTGCTTATTTTAATAGCTTAGTTCTAGTAGTTTGTTAAATTGTGAAATGGAATTGTTAACATATGTAGCAAAAACTTGAAATGGAATTGTTAACATGTGTAGCAAAAACTATGGACAGTGTATTATAGAGAGTTATTTTGAATCAATGAGCCAGTTTAACTTGGCAATCCATGAATGGAAATGAGAAATACGGAAGGAAATTCACATGCCCTTACCAGTTGTGGCTGTGTTCTTAACCATATTATTGCAACAGACTTGCTTCTTTTAAAGAGATTTGACTATATGAAATTGCTTTGCAGGTTGTGGAACTTCTAATCCGAAAATTGGAAATTGAGCCCAGTTTTCATCGTAAAGTGGACCTCTTTTTTCTTGTTGATTCGATCACACAGTGCTCACATAATCAAAAGGGTTGCTTTCTCGTTTCTGCTGATTATTTGTGCAGATTTTGCATCTTGTAGTTATTGTGACTCATTATGGCTCTATTTGGTTCTAATATTTTTTCAGGAATTGCTGGAGCTTCATATGTTCCAACAGTTCAGGCAGCATTGCCACGCCTTTTGGGTGCTGCTGCTCCACCAGGCTCTGGTGCTCGCGAAAACCGCCGCCAGTGTCTCAAGGCAAAATTTTTTTCCCCTTGTATACTTGTCAGGACTCATTTATAAATTTTTGCTTGAGTAAAAATAGATCCATTGTTTTCACCAGGTCTTACGTTTATGGCTTGAGAGGAAAATTTTACCTGAATCTGTTTTGAAACGCTACATGGATGATATTGGATTTTCAAATGATGATTCCTCTGCTGGATTGTCCCTTAGACGTCCATCTCGAGCTGAGCGAGCTGTGGATGATCCTATCAGAGAAATGGAAGGCATGCTTGTTGATGAGTATGGCAGGTCCGTGTTTCCTTTATACCATCCCCTCTGTTTTAAATTTTTTAAATATTGAATCACTACATCTTGTGATGGATTTTTTTGTTTTAAATGGTGCTGCTTCAATTATCTTTTATGATGATCCTGGATGCTTTTGAGCTTGTCCCAAACATTTTTCTGTTGGAAAGTTAGGATATGGAAATATAGGAACATGGAATTGAGATAAATTTATTGTTTTCATACATTGAGCTTGGTGTTGTTGGGCATATGAATTCAGAAGATTCTGATAGGCTGCCACTATGTCCTCAGTATGTTTTTGCCATCTTTCTATTCTATCATTGATAGAAGAATGAGCTGCCCATGTTTACTGAATGCGAAAGAAAATCACCAGATAATAGCATGTCATGTATGCTCCTTGGTTTTATTAGGTTGTTGGTACATGATGCAGGTTGCCCTAGGAGTATTTTTCTGATGAGAATATTATATAACTATATGCCCTGTCAATCTGAATTCTTGCATACTCGAGAATTGCATCAGAAATCACATTATAGAAGACTTAAGAGATGACATACTATTTTTTAGTGGGAATTTGTGGGGAATTTGTGAGGATTAGTGAAGGAACACGTGCTCAATGCTCATACACATATTTATAGTGGCACATGTTCTCTGACAAACTGGGTTTATAAAAAGTTGTTAAATATTGAAAGAGAATAAAATAACAGTTTGTTTTGCCTACTCAGCTATGTGTATTATTAATTCTTTAGAGGGTTTAATGATTAAAAAGGTAAATGTTTATATTGAATTGAACAAAATAGATTTGAAGAACCCAATTATGTATCTGGCGGAGGTACTGGGGGCATCTTCCAGATGCTGTTCACCTTCAAAATCAATTATATTAATTAAAATCACTTTTATTAAGGGTCATTAGTTTGAAGGTAATTGACAAAAATAATACAGGAACTTGAGAAAATGATTTAAAAATACTTGTCATAAGTTATGAGAGATTTGATTTCACATTTTAAAAGAACTGCTTATTTAAACTACTATAAACTAATGAGATTATTTATTGATTTCTTGAACAAATAATAAATAGATGTGGAAGCACATGTTGATGCTTTTATAATGATTAGCTGGGATGTTAAGTCTCACAAAGACATGAACTGAAATGTGGGCAACACTTTATGTTTTTGGTGCTTAATTTTTAGACTGATAAGGCTTCCTGTCTTTATACTGTAGCCTGAATGGAAAGAGAAATTGAGAAGCTCAGCACTGTTTATTAGAATGAGATTCAAAAGTAATTGTAGTTGGGATATAGAAACACTACCGTTGTACATCTTGTTAGAATAACTGGAGATTGAATTGGCGTTTTCTCTCATTTAAATGAGACTTTGGTAAAGTTTTTAATGACAGTTTAGTGGATTCTGGTTCATTTTAATTTCCTTGTTGTTGTTTCCATTCTTTTGGTCCCATAGCTATAATTGTTTGGATATCTGATCTTGTTCTTTGGGCTTTTTATACCAGTAATGCCACATTTCAGCTGCCTGGATTTTTATCTTCTAATGTATTTGAAGATGAAGATGAGGAAGAGGGCCTTCTTAGCAGCTCATTGAAGGAAGGTGCTGATCTTTCCTCGCTAGCAGAACTAACCTGTACGTTAGAAGAGACAGAAACATGTACTGTTGCACCTAATGACAGGCGTCATTGCATCTTAGAGGATGTGGATGGTGAGCTTGAGATGGAGGATGTGTCCGGGCACCAAAAGGATGAACGACCTTTGAGCACAGAGTGTTCTTTTGAAGTGGATGTGCAGCAGCATTGCTCAAATACAGTATCAGAGCCTGTGGTTACCAATTCTGTTGATCTCTCTCCCTTGCCTGAGGGCTCTCCACCTCTGCCTCCTGATTCTCCTCCTCCACCTCCACCTTTGCCTCCCTCACCTCCACCTCCACTCCCTATGTCTCCATCATCACCGCCTCCTCCACCACCTCTTCCATCACAGCTACCACCACCTCCTCCTCCTCATGCGCCACCTTCAGGCCCTCCACAACCATTGGTACCTCAACTGTCAGTACCAACTCAACCTTTGGTGTCTCAACCAATTATACCATCCGTTCCTTCGCTACAGTCTTCACCGCAGGTGGCTTATCCACCAGCTGTACCTCATGAGTATTGCAGTACACCAAACGTATGCTTTTTTCTTCTTTTTTTTGTTTTTTTTAAAAAAAAAAATTTCTTGGTTTTTACCTGCTCCTGCCACCCTCTTTTCTGACACTTGAGTGTGCTGGTTCTGTTCATGTTGACATATCTGATATCTTTGCAGGGAAACCAACTGGCTCAAATCTCTGGAAATACTCGTACAAATCATGCAGATGCTGTTGTAAAAAGTGAATTGTTTCCTCAACAGTCACCTTGCTTCACACCTGCAGTAGTTTGCAGTTCTCGAGAACCTTCCGGATATAATCCTTCAAGGCAGTTGGAATATGGACATAATGACCTGTATTTAAAACCCCAAGGTTCTCAAACAAATCCACATTTTCAACCAGGTACTGCACCTTTTGCACAAAGACCCTTGCATCCAAACCTGCCACAAACTGCACCTGGTCATTTCTCTTTCGCAAAGCCTGCAATTCTGCATCATCCTCAGCATTCATATGTCCATCCGTACCCATTGCCTTCTCATCCTGATGGACGAAGGAGATTTGTTGGTGATGAACAGTGGAGGATGCCCTCAGGTGAATTTAATGCCGATAATCAGCATGGCACATGGATGAATGTAAGAGCTCCTTCAAATGCTGGCCCATCTTTTGCCCAGGAAGGTGTGTATCATGCTCTCTTGTTCCAGATTCATGCATTTCATTTTTTTATCGTACTTCTACTTATTAAATATTATATTTTTGATTTCATTCGTTTTTTTTTTTTTTGGTTTTTACTCTTGAAGCGGGAAAGGTACTGAGGGTAATTTATCAATTTTTCTTGTTTGATGACATTGTTGTTGGACTGCTTGCATGTTCTATTGATGTGCTTACCCCAATGTGGGGGAATTGTAATGCGTTTTGAAGTGATCTATCACTCAATGTCAATGGAGGTGTCTAGTATGATGAATATTGTGATGTATAAATTTTCCATGTAATATGTTACTGCTAATATGTTGCCAACTCAAATTCCATGTAATGAACATTTATCACTTTCTGTTTATTTATTTATTAATGGGTGGTCTACTTTGTGATTAAGATGTGGGTGTGTGTTAAAAAAAAAAAAACCGGTTTGATTTGTGTCATTGTTTGGGTTCACCGATTTTGATTCATATTATTAATCGGAAGAGTGTTGTGCTAGGTTGATTTGTTTTTTCTTTTCTCTATATGATGACTATAGGATACTGCTTTTATTAATTGTTTGTTTTTATGTGTTGTTTTCTGTTGTTTTCTTTTGGAGGATTCCTTATACTTAACAGTTATAATACTTGTTCTCTCTTTCTTTTATTTTTCTTCTTTGCTATGCAATTAAAGTTATTCTACCAAAATTTTCAATGGCAGGTTACTTTCGGCCACCCCCTGAAAGGCCACCTGGTAGTAACATTGGTTTTCAGCTTTCTTCTGCAAACAATTTACCCACTGGAGCTCCAATCCCAGGTTGACCTTGCTTAGTAAAAATCTATGTTATTTGGGTCAGATGTGATAGATTACTACTATGCTGAGTAGTTAAGTTCCAGAATGACCAAAGAGGCAATTTTCATTTTATTCTATCAGGTCATGGTGTTTCACACATGTTGCCTTGTAGACCGGACATGTCTGCCCTTAATTGCTGGAGGCCGGCTTGAGAACAAGTCTAAAGGTTTCTTAAGTATGTCCTTATCTATTTGTCATTTCTTTTGTGCCTTTTGAACTTTTTAACAAATGATTGGTCCTTCTAAGAGTCTGATTCAATCTTCATTTTAAGAAAGTGAGTTACAAGATACATTGGCTTTATTGATTCATATATTTTGTGGTGGTATAGATTGGAGAAAAATGTCTTGTAGTTTAGTTCATTGCTACTTATGGGACATAAGTACCTTGGTATTATTTGTGCTGTGAATGCATGGACAGCTACTTGGCATTACATTAGCATCACTTTAATTAACATATTCCTACTTATGGAGAAAAATAATAAAGCATACAATTGTAATTTTATTAGGAAAAATCCATTACTTGGCCCTTGAGCTTTTAAGGTTTCTTCTATTGAGCCCTTGGATGTTTATTTGATTTTATTGAGCCCTTTCTATTATTATTTTTATTCTATTCTAATAAGTCATTGTACTATTATTTTGGTCAATATTAAATTCTTAAGCTTATAAAGAAAATAATAATAATAAATGTCAAACCACTTTATATAACAGTTTTAAATAACAATTCTTATTAATTAATGTCAACAAAGACTATTTGATCAAAATTACTAAAAATTATTTGGGCTCTCCATAGTTTTAGATTACTACCACCATCATTATACGACACCATTCATCCATACCTGCTGACCACCTCCAGCACCACTGCCACCACCATAAATACATCTAAAATCTCCAACTTAACTTAATCAGCATCTTAATATCCAATAAAGTAACATCCTGTTATTAAAAATTATAACAAATGGACTCTGGTTAAGAAAACTTGTCACAACAATACGTAAAGCTATTATTATTATTATTATTATTATTATTATCATTATTTTTAATTGAAAGCTTTCACAAACCTAAAGAATGAAAATGATATAAATTATCCTGAAATAGGCAACATAATTGGAGAATCTAAAAATGTGGTGGGAATGATTTCCACTGGAATAGCTATACATGGTGAATGAACAGCTGTTGCTGCTGCCGTGGCTGGTGAATCTAAGGGACTAGTGGTAGTACTAATCTTCCTTCCTTCAATCTGCATTTTGCAACTCTTTCAACGATTCTTTCTTTGTTAGTGTCATTTTTGCAAGCAAATTTGTTTTAAGCATTATTAATGGAGATATTGGAAAGTAGCTGCTGTGGATGTAGACATGAGCATTGCCATTTTTAACAAGAAAGAGCAAGAGATTGGTAGTGAAGGAGAAGTTTTGTTTGGATTAAAAGAGTAAAATAACAGAAGAAAAAGTTGAAGGAGAAAAGGTGAAGAACGGACCAGATCAAGAATGACAAATGAAGAAGATGAGTAAGAGAAGGTAGGGGCCACAAGGGGGATATTGGATGAGCGAAATCCGTTTACTTTTTTTATATGTAAACCCAAATGTCAAAATTATAATTTAAACAACTACTTTTTTTTTAACTCTCTTTTTAACAGTAAGCGTATTTTTTTTTTTTTGAATAAACCAGTAAGCGTATTTCAAACACTTAAATTCTGTCAAAATAGTCCTTAATAAACATAATAATAAACAAGCTCAATAAAATCAAATAAATGTTTAAAATCTCAATAGAGGAAACCTTATCTTTTTGGGGGCCAAGCTATGGGTTTCCATTTTATTATATAGGCGTATTTTAGACATTAATAAAGCATTCAGTTTCATACTGAATTATTTTATGTTATAGAAATACAATTTAAAAACATAATCAGTAATATTATTTGAAGTAAGAATGTATGAATATTTAAAAACATAATCACACTTTCCTTGCAAATTTTAAAGTCTTGTAGACCCAAGACAAGTAAACAAGGGAAATGTGCAGTCTTTTGAAAGTATCTTCTTTAAACTTCTTACTAGCCACCTATCTTAGCACAGTTTAAGAGAAAATAAATCTAGCCTCGTACTTCTACTCAAGATACCTAATAAAGCAACATTTGCTTAATGCCCAAGATCTAGACTTATCTTCTCTGCATCTCAACCCCTTCCTAGGGATACTTTTTTTTTTTCTTTTCTTTTTGCTAACAATGTATTTCATCACGAGAACTGAGCACCACTGAGATATGATTTTGTTAATGCAAGTAAAGTGAGCATATTAAATACTCATGCTGCCAAAGTGTTGCAGAATTTTTTTTTTATCCCATGAGTAAAGTGTTGATAAGGTGCTTTTTTTTTTTTTACCATTTCCAAATGAAAAGAAATTATTTAATGTACTAAAGTTCTTTGATTGATACAATGAAACTATTTTGCTATGGCATGACCCAGTAAGTCAAATGCCTCTGATGGTTTTGGTAAAGATAAGTGCTAGTCTTCTTCATGGATGGTATTGTAACACTAAGCCAACTATTTGTTTTTATGTCTTGATTTCTCAGTGTTGCTGGCGGGAAAACAATTTGTGAATTCACATTAGTACATTTTTAGAAGGGAGGTTCCACTTCTGGACAAGATACGCCTGGCATTTGACGGCGGCTTTTAGAGCTTGTGGAAGCTGATGGCAGGACTGTGTATATTGTAATATTTTCTGACAAATGTATCCGGGACATTTTCATCGGAATGTAGGCCCATGTTTTTGACTTGGTTAGTACATCTGTTTCTCAACTTCTGTAATCTCCTTCGAATTCTTACTGTATAGGAAAAGAAATTTTTTCAAGTGACATAGGAACAGTAATAGACTTATGGTTCCTTTCAAGGGATTATTGTCTATACCATGCTTATGTCTGATATTGCATTACTTAATATTCTGCAGCAGCATGCATAAAGTGAAGTCCTTTAATGGCTAATATTTCTTTTGATGCAATTTGCTTATGTATTTGATCTGCTATAAATACCTGGTACAGCTTTTGTCTCTCTCTCTCTTCCTCTTTCCCAACCACCCATCCCCCCTTTCTCTTCTCTCTTCCCCTTTCAATGGCTAAT
Organism: Mallotus japonicus; assembly: GCA_949634005.1. NCBI lineage: Eukaryota > Viridiplantae > Streptophyta > Magnoliopsida > Malpighiales > Euphorbiaceae > Mallotus > Mallotus japonicus. The sequence goes on along the minus strand of CATIWK010037531.1, from coordinate 15,447 downwards.
ATTCCCTCTGATGGAATTTGCTTATGTATTTGATCTGCTATAAATGCCTGGTACGGCTTTTCTATCTCTCTCTCTCTTTCTCTCTTCCCCTTTTCCTCCCTCTTTTGGAATAATTAACTTGAGTGAAAGATTACCTTTAGCAGTTGCAGTTAATTATGTGTTTCTGTTCTTTTCAAAGGGCTTTCTTTAGTCTCTTATTTTTGTCTTTTTTGTTCTATAAATAATTGGGGAGCGATTTGATTGGATGGTTGCAATTTTCTTAAGCATATTTTCTTTGAGAATTTGGTTGACAAAGATAAGGCAACTTGCTCTCTTTATATCTTAGCTCTCTAGCTTTTCTAGTTTAGTTTTCTTCTTGTGTGGAACACTCATGTATGTCATCCTTTTTCATGATTGCTCTTCTGTCTCATTGTTTGTTTGTTCTACAGACAAATGGATTTCTCTGGAAATTTATCAGTTCCATAACCTTGTCAAGTGAATGCTGTAGTGGCTTTGCAATAGCACATTTTAGCTTCTTTTTTTTTCTCTGTGCCTTTGGCTTTCACCTTGGGATTTCAGGTCCAGTTTTGGTCTCTGTTCATGTGAGCAAGAGCAACAGAATTGAGAGAGTTGAGCATAATTCGACCTGAATTTTCAAGCGCCTCTGTCAGAGTTATGCTGTCCCTAAAGTCTTCCATCCCTAAGACATTTTATTGATTTTTTGAATGTTTTAATGGTATTTTTAACATTTAATTATTCTTTTCTTTTTGTCTATTTGATCTATAACCATAGTTGTTAAAGGCGCGCCTCGGGCTCAAGGCTCAATTGGCTCAGACCTCAGTGCTTCAACCTTCAAAAGGCGGGTGATATAACAAAGGCGTGTGCCTTTTTGCGCCTTGAGCCTCAGGCGAGGCGCGCCTTTGTAATCTTTTGACTTTTTTTTTGTCTTCTTTAAAATTTTGGGCAGATATAATTTGGGTCTTAAAGTTTTAATCAGATATAATTTAGGCCTTTGATATAATGGGCCTACCATGGGCTTAACACACCAAGTCATCCTGAAAAAAAGAGAAGAATAGTGAAAAAAATAGATAAAATAAGAAAAGAGAAGAATATTTAACACGGGTGTGGTTGCTAGAGCAAGTGGAGTTGAAGAAAATGCCTATAACACTAAATCAATTAAAGGCATTGCATTTACATCCACTCCAAGTGGTAGGACTAAAAATTTAGAAAAGGCAAAATCACCTTCTCAAAGTAGGACCAATGCTCCTTTAATAATTAGAGATAAAGAAGTTGATGTTGAAGAAAATGATAAAGAAGAAATTGAAAGTAATCATGAGGAATTTGATGAAGAAAAAGATGATTTTGTTGGGCTTAATTATGATGAGTTAGTTTACTTGTGAACTTTAGGAATTATGGATATTTAGTAGGATTAAGTTTATAATTTTAGGTCTTTTGATTTCCTTTTTCATTTTAGATTCACAAATCATTGACACAAAGTTTATTATTTTTATGCATTTGGTGTGTTTTGAGTGCTATCATGTGAATTATTATTATTTTTCTTTATTTTTTAATTTTTTTGCGCCTCACTTTGATAAGGCACATGCTTGCACCTAGGCTCCACGATACCTTTGCGCCTTGATGCGCCTATCGCCTTTAACAACTATGTCTATAACTCAACCTATGTTATGTCAAGTCACTTGTGATGTTGCATTCGTGTTTCAGATCTGGTCTAATTTGTTATTGACTGAACTTACCTGCATATGATGGTGCAATACAGTTGCCCTCATCATCATGGTGAGAGACCTTGAGCTATACAAGGTTTAGATTCTGGGAATTGTACATTTGATTAGCCCAGAAATGATTATTTTATTTCATTTTTTTTTTTGGTTATGTTTGGAAAATAATTGCCAATATGTTGGTTCTGTAATTGTTCAACTTTTTCTTTTGTTAAAAAGTAACTGTTCAAGTTTTTCTCAATTATGGATTGGGACATTCATTTTTTTTTTCAAATTTATAAATATAATAAAATTATAAATATACCTTGTTATGTTATATTTTACAATTATTAAGTACTAACAAAATTTTAAGAAAAAACAACAAAATTCTGCAATAAATGATGTTTTTTTTCTTATTCATTTGTACATAACACAGTATTACTTTACGTCAATGCACACAGAAGTGTTTTTCGGAAAAATCAGAGAGGAAGGTGTACTGTTCGCTGAGGCATAAGCCTAATACCTGCAAACATTAGCATCGGTGCGATGGAGATTTCCTGATGGCTTTTAGGTGGGGTTTGCCATTCCTAGTTTGGAACACGAATCCAAATCGATCTCTCTTGAACTTTCTTTCTCTTTTTGATAATGGTCTGTCTAGAACCTTAAAATCCTAATAGAACCAGTCTTTTTTTGAAAAGGAAAGGGCTTAATCTTGGTCAAAAATAATATATTGTAAAGATCAAGACATAAAGAACCTACACTTAAAAACTGATACAGTAAGAACATTGTATTGAATGAAACTTTTGCTCGACATCATAATTCCTGGCATTGCTACTTGTGAAAGAGTATACACGCAGGTTCTGGAGGGTTGACCAACAAATTTGAATTAGTTGTGGAGTGGTTATCATAGCCTTAAAGGGCGAAACTCCATTTCGTTGACCTCCTATCTTGGAAGTCATTTTCCCTTCAATCCTGTGTAGAATGACATGCTTTAATACCATGAGTGAATTTACTGAACGATATACTTTTGATTTGAATTTGAACTTAAATATGTATCCTAACTTTTTGTTATTCACATGACCAACGCAAATTTTTTATGCTTTTATGTTTGCTTGAAACAAGATAATGTAATAGTTTTGAGAAAGTATGATGTTGTTTTTTGCCATATGGCATCACAATAACATGATGCTATTTTTTTTTTTTTTGCTTGTAATATAAAATTTACATGATACGCACCCCCCTCTCCCCACCACAATTCTCTCTCTCTCTCTCTTTCTCTCTCTTTTGGCCATTCTCCCATTCAATACGTAGGTTAGATTTATAGGAGCTTGGAAGGTGTTATTTAGGCATTTCATATGGGGAATGGATTAGTACTTTTAGATAAAGAAGTTTTCTGCATTTGCTCTCAGTAGAGCATTCACTTTATATTTTTGTTGTTTTCTTCATAATATGGGATGTATAGTCTAGAGGTTTACATCTCCCAATCATTTCATCTTTTATAGTATGAGAATGGGCTTAGTTATTATATTGTTGGATTTCAACAAGTTGGTAACACTGAAAATAATTTTTGAAAAAACAAACGTGGTTTTTAGGATCTTTTTTTTTTTTAAAAAAAAAATAATAATAATAATTCAAATAGTTTTATGAAAATTATAATAGTGATGTAAATTAATTTGCAAAGAAAGATCAGCCAGCAGAAAGATACAAATTCGATTGCTTTCTTTGTGAATATTTTCTTCTTTTAAGTACTTGCTTTTGTGTGGATTTACTTATTAGCATTTCCTGATCTGTGTTTATGCTACATTTTTTTTCTTGTTCAGCAAGGGTAGAATTGACACTAGCTAGAAGCCTAGAACGTTTTGCACATGTATTTTTCCTTTGGCTAATTTCAGTAGGTTTTGTTAATCTTAAATATTATAAATTTATAACACAGTTAATACTTGAGGGCTCAAATGATGTTTATTATAGCTATATACTGTCATTTGCTAGTAAAGTGAATTTTTGTTCTTTGCATGGGTCAATTCATTTCTTTAAAATGTTGCTATGAATTTTCATGTCCACATTGCTTTTTGATTTAGATGAAATCTAATTATTTTATGGGTTATCTGTTGTTAAACACTAAATACTCTGCATCTAACGGGGTGAGTTTCACCATATTACTTAATACTATGAGCTTATACATAGATTTGGAAGAGAATAAAAGAGTGGCAATTTGATGTACATATGGCAGCAGGCTTTATATCTTGTTTCATAATATGTGAATAATGTTCATGGTGTTACAAAAACCTTTTAATATACTGGGCTTTCTTGCTGTGTATTTTAACTTGGAATGGGGGTGTTCTGGCCCATGGAGTTGCACCAGTTTTCTTGCAGGCATAGATTTTTTTCTGTGTGATTGTTGACAGTTGACATAAATATGTTCGTAGTTGCCAAGTAGAGCACCACCAACCCTTTGGTAGCTAGATTGTGAAAATTTTTACTCTTGCTGACTTAACTTGGGGGTGCCGATTGGAATGAACTAATTTCATGGGGAGTTAACCCGGCTGATATGATTGTATTATCATTTTTAACGAGAAATATATTGACTCATGAATGATCAGTTGTAAGGTCTATTCAAGGGGATAATCTTTTCATTTTTTTGTTTAGAAACTATTATTATTTTTGCCAAGCTTTTAGAACTAGACTTTGCAAGTGGTTATAGGCATTTTGCAACAACTAAAAGAAGATTTTAGATCATAAATAACTCATTCTTCTTTTGAAAAAATTAAGTATTAGGTCAGTAGTTACTCTCTCAATTGTGCATTATGTTGGTTGCTAGTATCTTATGTTTTATCATTTATTTCGGTAGCGTTGTTATTTGTATTTAGGGTCCTTGCCACCAATTTTTGAGAACCAATGTGTGAAAAACTAATAGGAGTATTATGCATTCTTGCTTGAATTTGTTAGGTATCAAAGTGTGTCCAACATTTTTATACCTGGCATATAGGAAATACAATTTTTAACATATCTTGATTAGTGCCCATAAAGATCTACAAGAGGATTATATTCAGCATCAGATTCTCCTGTTGACAAAAACTAAAATATGTGCTGGCACTTCTAGTTAACATTCTTTGAAGCATATTTTATTTGCATAACCTATCAAACTGTTGTTCTAATTCTCTTAATCAAGCCGTCAAGTTCCCAGATTTCTTGCCAAGTAGCATATGCAAGCTAAACAATAGACAGTTCTCACCCTTTCACATGTGAGGCTAAACAGTTATCTGTGCATTGTTTTTTGATGGTCAGTTAATAGTCGACTGCTCTACCACTTATCATCGAGCTAATGAATTGCAAATCAATCACCTGTAGCTTTTCAATATTTTATGAAAATTAATCACATCAAAGTGTTCTCAAGGTTGAATTCATTTTGAATTTGAGAAATGTATTGCTTATGAAGCTGGAAACTTTATCTCCTGCTCTTTGAATCATATTTGTAAAGTGGACATAAATCGCAATTGTCATTATATTTGATTTATTTCACTGAAACAGCTTTTATTCTGATCACACTAAGCTTTACTGTTATTTTCAAATCCATTGCAGGTTCAGATTTTGTTGTCTGCTGGAATATTATTTTGACTGAGTTTTTATTAATAAGTCTTATTTAATTAATTGATGGTTATTTTGTCGTTTTCCGTGTAACGTGTCATGGATTAGTTTGTATATTGCTATTTGAAGAAGATAACCATAGTTACTGATAAATGCTTCCTGAGGGTACTCATGATTGTCCTACTGGATGGAGAATTGAGGCAAGTCAAACAATTGGTCAAATTTTTATTGTTAGGTAGAAATGCCAACTTAGGGAAGGTGCATTTGAGCTGTTATTTGAAAGGTTAATAGTGGTGAAAAACTAAATTAAATGTCTGGGTTGGCTGTTGTTGTGTTGACTCTTGGACAATGCCGGTTTTAGTTGTGGTGATCCTTCACGGATTACTTATAGAGTGCCAATATTTTTCTGTCACTCCTTGTGCTTCAGTTCGTGATGTTTTGACTTCTGTGGTATTAATGGTTGAATTAGATTGCAAGATATTGTAAAGGTCATTTTTTTCTTTTGCTGTTTCAGCTATTTTTAGATATCTTTGATTTCGTTTGTATGTTCTGTATTTGGAGATTTTAGATGTTCATTTTTGTTTATTATTATTTTTTGGCAAGTATGCAATCAGACATTCACATTGGAGTTTCCTTTTGTACCGAGTCGTCTTTTATGTGATTGTGGGCAGAAATAGATTCCTTACTGGGAGTGGTTATGTTGGATTTGCCGTAGTTATTTGCATGTGAAGATAATGTGGACATGACTTTGAAATGCGATGCTTAGTAACCACTAGAAAAGTGCAAAGGTGCAGTGCAAAAGGGTCGACTGCTTTTTTCATGTGCGCACAATTTTCGTTTTGTGAAAATACTGATCGATGTTATGTCTGTCTGTGTTGACCAGAATGGTGTCTCTCTATCCTCAAACATTAGGGGAAAGGCATTATTTTTAGAAGCTTCTTGTGATTTTTGATTGAAACTCAAATAACATTTGGACTTGAGATGATTAGTCTGATATTGCTGGGTTCCTAATGCAGTTCACCGGTTTCAACCTCTGCCTTTTGGCATGGGGGTTGTTGACTTGTTGGAATCCCTACCTGATGTAATGCTGTAACTTTGGATGAGTCTGCATAATTGATTGTTGTTACTGCCATTCATTTAAGTTTTCGAATCAGATTGATAACTGCAAGCTTTGTTGTTACAGGTTAGGGCAAAACTAATCCAAAAATTGCTGGTCATTCATGGTGTTTCATTGTGGTAAAACACTGAAGAATAAGATTCTACCTGGCACACAATTACTCTGCAAACTGTTAAGGTAAATTTTAGTCATGGATTCTCAAGCCAAACAATGCTTTATAGTTTTGTATTTAGTAGATAGATATTAGCTTTTTTTGCAGGAAAAGCCAAAAGAAAGTAAAGCTGGTTTTACAATTCAAAATTATTTTTTCAAGTTATACCAACTAATTTACGAAGGGTTAAGTTTTTGTGAATATCTTTACTACATTGATTACAATCTGTATTATAATTTAACCCATTGATAATATGAGTTAGCGTTGTTACTCTTAGCAAGAAGCTTGCCTAGGATACCATGCTTCCGAACAATGAGTTGGAGTTGCTTTTTGTCATCAGAATTATTAATCGTTAAATTTTGCTCTTGGTTAGGTTGCACCAATTGATGTTCCTTTTTTACTTAAAAATACCCTGAAACCTAAACTACTTTACATCTTATAAATAGATACTAACCATTTTTGAAACTTTTGTATATTAAGAAAAAAAAAAAAAGAAAGGTGTTGTGAATTACAGCTATGGTCACTAAACTGAGCCATAAATTCTATTAGGTTCACAAGTTTATTTCGTTCATATATCATTAATTAGATTAAATTCAGCAACTTCGTTTGATTCCGATCATAAATCCAGCAGTAATGTTGGAATGGTGCTGATTAATTTTTTAAATTACTTTTTGAAAAATAAGTAATTTTATCCACAAAAGCAAGAGTACAGAGCAGAGGTAATTTAAATGGGTCGTATTACTTATTCTTTAGATTATTATAAGAAAATAAAATCCCTGGGAATCTCGTCCCAAATTTTTAGTTGGTTTATGAGTAAGCATATTGAAATAAAATTAAAGGTGAATGACAAAATATGAACAAGTCAAACTACGTGGATATGCCAAGTATATTGGCCATTGGTGTCATTTATCTTCCAAAAGAGCGTTTCATCACTTGTTTTATTGTTACATTTTTATTTTGTATTTCAAATCAGCTTTACTGCACTCCAGTCCTCAATTGGAGCATCTGTCATAGTTCTACTTTGCGGTTTCCCAATTCTTAGTAGTGGAAATGGAATTCGACACTGTTAAAAGGATGCAGGAAACATCCTGGCTACCTATCTCTGCTGCATACCATATATCAAAAGCCTTTTAATATATGATTTCATACTTAAATTAAAAGAAAAGAACAGCATAATTTTCTCCGGATTATAAAAGAAAGAAAAAGCACCAATTTCCTTCAGATCACACGTGGCATGTCAGTAGGAATGAAATCTCTCAGGGCTTCGTTTTTTTTTTTTGTTAAGAAAAGCTTTGCACAGAACCCAAAGAGCAGAAATTGAGTTCCTGAAGATGGAACACTGCTTATTTCCAAAAAAAAAAAAGGATGAAACACCCTATCAGATGTTATTAAGTTTTTGAAAAACTGATTATGTGACACTCGAACTTTCATGGTTTGTTTTATTGAGTTCCTATACATTTATTGTGTTTTAAAAGACCTTTAAATATTTATTTGATACACATCAAATCCTTTTTTTAACAGAAAGATGAAAAGTAGAATTGATGTTTAAGGGTTCGATGTTGTATCAAATAAATGTTTAAGGGTTAGATGTTGTATCAAATAAATGTTTAAGGGTTCGATGTTGTATCAAATAATTTTAGAGTTTTTTAAAACATAATAAATGTATAGGGGCTCAATAAAACAAACTACGAAAGTTCGAGGGCCACTTAAATGGTTTTTCTCAAGTTTTCTAGGAAAATAATTAGCAGCTGCAACACTTTTAAACACCATATCTGAACTGTACCTTTTGCTACGCAGCCCTTAGTTTTTCACCAAGAACTGGATTACAACCTACATTTCCGCTAAAACTTGAAAATACATGATATATTTAACGTTTTCTAAAAAAATTACACCTTAATGATTACTGTTTGCTTAAGGATTTTTGAAATTGAAACCTGCTTAAAAGTGTTCTGTTACATGATCTTATGATGACCATAGTGAATATCCTAAGATCACTGTTCATGATAAAGAATTCTGGAGAGGGATGCTGTCTTTATGAATGATTGATGCAGCATAGTTGCACAACTTCTTTTGATCGCTATGAGAATTTTATTGAAGATTCGCGGCATGGAAATTTGAGGATAAGAGTTGAGACTATGAACTGCATCAGATTCATTAGGAAATCTACCAGCCCCCAATTTACAGTTTTTGGAATATCTTGAAAAATTAACATTCTCCGACTGCTTCTGAACAACTTTTGAGTACTGAGTCGCAGCCTACTTAGTGGAAAACCAATTGGCAGGTTTTGGGATGCTTCACAAAAGTAACATTCTGAGTTTTCAGTTTTACAGGAGCAACACGGTGAGATGCTCCCGTACTTGTTCCCTTTTACTCTTCGATTCCACACACTTGTTTTACTAGAAATTAGAACTGGAGTCTCTTACCAGATAAGGTCACCGAGGAAGATAACATTCCATTTATATTTGACTCACCAAGGATCAGTATTTGATTTCAGGATCAAAAGTAACTTGATTCTCTATTGGATAGACCCTTAAAAATGCCAACTCGAATGTTACAAAAATATGAATGCGACGCTCTAAATGCTGCTCGCATGAAATGCTTTAAAAATGTTATATTGCATTCAAATGTTCGTATAATTGCTCTTAATGCTCTAAATGTTCGTATAATTGCACTCAATTTTCCAATCCATGGGAAGATTTCAATAATGGTGATTGTAGAGACTGAACTGCTCTTGCTTTAAACTGCCAACCACTAAAAAAAAAAAAAAAAAAAAAACCCTATATTAATGACATTTTATAAGTTTATTTTCTATTTACCATAGAGAATCAGCTGTGTGTTGCCTGCCAAAATATGGATCAAAATTAATTGTGAACACTCGTACGAAAATGTAGCTAATCAAGTGCAGTTTTATTTCTTCGACTGGTGATTGATTTTGGCAAACCATCATACATTGGTCTTGCAATGGCTGCGGCTGAAAGGGACTGTAAATCTGGCTTCAACCTCCATTTGGATGCTGCCCAGATCGAAGAACTGCTGCTTTCTTGATCATGCAAGCTTGATGTGCTTGATGACCTTCTCATGCTAAAAAAGCCACCAGTCATTAGGGTATCAGTTAAAACACCTATTTCCGTATCAGTTGGCGATGCAGCTCGACTTGAAGCTTTGGATCTTAGAGCCAAGCTCTTTCCTGTGATTGCTGAACTTACACTTCCACAGCTATCCTCCCTCATCAGGGTTCCAAGGGAGATGGAAGTGAAGTCAGCTTCAGATTTTTGACGCCTTCTAACAAATTTCTCATTCCATTTCTCTGAGTCATTTTCCCTTGGTTCAATAGAAAGCTGCTCGTCAGCCATTCCATTGTTTTCATCTAAAAAACCGTTAACTAAACTCCTAGAGTTCCGATGGGAGCTCAAAGGTGTATTTGATGCTGGTGAGGGTTTGAGATATTGGAAATCTTCCTGATAATCAGAATCTCCTTTTCTATACTGTCCAATTTCAAAAGCTTCAGTGATCCTCGGATCTGTTATTGTTTTAAGCCCATAATAACCTTGTAAAGAACTCATGGCTGGAGAAACCTTCCTCTGTGAAGAATAAGGCCTCAAGGATTGAAATGAATCGAAGAAATCAGTATGCAGACCGCATCCCGGGGCCTGCTGTCTGCAAAAGATGTTAAGCTTTGTAAGTACTATATAACATCTCCACATCAATTGCAATTGCGCAAAATAGAAAAGATCACATAGGGATATAAAAATGACAGCACATACATAAAAATAAATAAGCAAATTAGTAATTCCTAAAATATTGCAGCTCCAGATGTGTGCAGCTTTATAATTGAAAGGGCGCTAGTCAAGATATACAAAAGATTGATCAACAGAAAGGGAAGGAAGCAAGTGCAGCACAGCTTCATTGAGAGAGGACCAAGCAATAATGAGAGGAAAAATGACATTGAAATCCATCATGCAGATAGAGGAGGATAAGGTACAGAAAGTACACAATTCCCACTTTGTTATTACATCAATCTACCAATCAACACCACCATCAGGATATCATAGCTGCTTACAAAGCATCTTGCAAATTCGGTATATGTAATGGTGGGCATTAGTTAAAGCCACAGATTTTTCACACATTTCATCAACAACAATTCATAAGTTGACAATTCTTAGACCTTAAAACAGAGCACAAACACGATCACGCAAAGATTAAATAAATACCTTGAAGTATCATGGCCATTTGATAAGCAAGATGAGGGTGGATGTCTTCCAGGTAATGGAATCTGGAGTGATTTCAGAGCAAACATTTGATGATCCGTAACCAAGCCATTAATTTTTTTAATGTCAGCCACCTAAATGTCATAGCAATTACACCCAGAGGATCAGAAAAAGAATTTTGACAGTCGTCTAATCTAATCCATAAAAATAGCAAGCATTTTAAAACACAATAATAGTACAACATGACACGAAAATACCATCTCGAAATAACCAAATAATCAAGACAACAACAAAAGAGAACCATAGCGTAAATGTGCTAGAAAGAAGTGTAAATAGATATCCAGAAAGTTATTCAGCTACTCTGTTCATGCAACCAAAAAGATGTAAGTTTCGCACGCAGCATTGCAGCAAACAAAATACTGCATTTACAAAGTAGTTAATTGTGAATATGTGACCACCGAAATGAAGTTGCATGATATCCTTCCCCAAATAGATCTTCAGTCATATTAAGCTTACATACAACGCACATGTAATGCCTGCAACCAGTATCTGCCCTATGCTGAACTTCATTTTACTATAATTCTATTCTGCTTTTGAGGGTTCTAAAATGAAATTGACAGAAATTGAACACCTGAACCAATGACCCACTAACCATCAAATCTGCACCGAGATGATTCTTTACATCCCAGACAAGCACGAGTCGGCTAATACAAATACAGAATTGAGAACCCATATAAACATAAATCAAGAACAAGAAGAAGGGAGATTTACCTCAACACCATACTTGATTGCCACGCCGGCAAGAGTATCCATTCTTGAAACACGATGCTCAATAGATTCTGGAGAAGACGATGAAGTTGATGACGATGAAAATGGATAAGTATTTGTGGGTGACATCAGAAAACGACTTTTCTGTAAATCATCATTACGGCCTCGGGATAGAGGATCTAACTCCTCCTCCGTCTCATCAGAATTGTTATGATCATTACCAAATTGACTGTACTTGTAGTTATAATTGGAATGGCAATATCCATTACTATGATTTAGCCTCACCCTTTGCATCTGCATATCATAATTTGAAGCTGAAATTCTAATCGCAATAACACTATTAAAGTTTGATTGGTTGATGAGATCAATCAATGTTACTTGGATTGATGAGATCAAATCAAAACAATTTCTCTCAGTTTTTTCAAAAAAAAAAAAAAAAAAACAAAAACAAAAGTAAAAGGAAAAAGAATGTTTATGAGATTGGCGCGGGTGTTCCCTGTACTTCCGGGAAAGTCAAATGAGAATCGTCTCTCTCCTACTCATTCTTCCCTAATTTTTTTATAACTACTAACACCAAATGCTCAAAATAAAGCATAATTAAAATTTTTTTAAAAAACAAACCCAATCATAACTAAATAAAATTTCTATATAAACCAAATTTTCTATATTACAAACCAAAACCACCAACCAAAATTTTAAAAAAATTATTTTTAAATTGTTTATTAATAATTACTCAAATATTATTACTATAATTTTAAAAATTATTATAAAATTTCATATTATTTTCATAAATATTTTTATTAAAATATTAAAATAATTATTTTTATAAATGTATAATATTTTATTTCATCGCTTCAAAAAATTTATTATATTTCATAAATCAATATAATATAAGACTAAAAAGACCGGATGTTCCCTTCTTTGTAAGGGTTAGGGTTCGCTCCTGCTGAAGCGTTTGGTTAGCTTCTAAGTTTTTAATTTTGATTATCTTCCTCTACATTGATGTTTTTTTCTTTTCCGCCTTTTCCCATTATTAACTTTGTCTGTAGATTACTCGTCTAAACCTTATATTCTTTGTTGTTCTATCTTAGAGTCTTCTTACAGTTTTTTTCTACCACAGCTTTCATTCACAATCTGTGTTTTTTTACAGTTTTATTCAATTGTTGCAACTTATGTCAGATCAAAAGCGGAATTCAACATCTTAAGGATTGTCTGTGCAATCCACTAAGCAACTCATGTCAGGAAGTGAGTAATTTGAAGCAAAGGAGAAGCTTTCTATAGGGCTAGATACAATAAGATTTGACTTGTATGATGTAAACTGTGAATTCTATCCAACGACGGAGCAAGCTAAGCAACCCCGCCGAGAGCCATGAGTTGTCTCTGTTAGAATAGTCATGGGCTTGGGAACCCACATACAATTCGTGCTCTTAAGAAGTTTAATCTTCTCGAAGATCCCACTATAATTTTTCTAATGGAGACAAAAAGTTGGAAAAGGAGATGTCTGAGTGTGAGCAATGAGCCTCATTTTTTACCAATTCGGGATTCTGATTTTGCCTTAGGAGGAAACAAGGCTTTTTGTTTTGTGGGGAGTCGCCACTGGTTGCTTGGAAATAGGATACAATTTTGAGACTGAGAAAAAATATCCCCTGGTCAGAGATTCTAAGTTCAGGAAGTCGTTTTTACTTGACTGCTTCTCATTAGGTAAGACCCGTTATAGGTTCCATATCACCCTAGTTTCAGTATGACAATTTATATATATAGACACGTACATTCATAGCAGAATAAAAGCAAAAATAAAGAAATAAATAATTATTTATAATTATTTACATGACTTTCTTAATAAATACATACAAAAGAGAAATGGCGGAAAAGTAAATCTAGTCCTAGATCTAATAAACACCTACAAAAATAGCGATTAGCGCAGATATATGCACTCATTCATTCCTTCCACAAGTTCAATCAAACATGAGAAATTGGCAGGAAGTGCTAATACAATTTTGCACAATGGAAAGAATATGAAGAAACAACATTTAAATATGCATAATTACAGAAAGTGCAACAAAATTATACTGAATAAGCTAAATGACAAGTAATATTTCTAAATACCTTAAAAGCAATATAACAACCATGACAAAGAAAAAGGATACTTAATTGACACAAAAAAATTCGAAGTTATGTATTTCCCATCATGGGACCCACGAATGATATTTCTAGTCGAGAATGTGATTTTTATGCAGTCGATATGAGTTCATGAATTTTGTTTCAAGCTAGAATTTTTGGATTCCAAAAAATGAGAATACATTAATCTTATGATGAATATTTTGGATTTAATCCTCATTGATCCTATATTGAAAGTTGTAATAATTACAAAAATGGTGAAATCGTGAATTATGCAATTATGACAACCTCGGTGTGGGAATAATAAAAATATAAATCTCATGCAAATTTTGCCTAAAATATGAATTTTTATACTAAATTTCTAAAAATGACATTTTTATATAAAAATAATGGAAATACAATTTTAACATAAAAAATGCAATTGTGGATCTAAAGATATAATTTTATGGCAGAATCTAAAAATGTAAACATGATTTAATGACGCGCTAAAAAATAATATTTTTGTAATGCCAATGTGATTTGAAGCCAAAAATTTAAATTTTACATGAAAATGTAAAAATTATAAACATTAATGCAAATAACATGTCAGAATTCTAAAAATGCAGTTTTTATTAAAAAAAAAATATTTTGGAAAATTCACACTTGGGACTAGAAATGCAGAATAACACAATCATAAAATGTAATTAAAATAACAGTCAACAATTAGCAAGCAAAAAGGCCAAACTTCACCACACAAATCATACCGATTTATCCCAATTTGTTGGCCAACCAAAATAATTAAAACAAAATAGGAGGAGAGGAAGAGGAAATGCAATATTTAACAAAATTAAACGTGCAAAATGTTATTTCTTGGATCCTCAGGTTGCGAACTAAGCTTGGCTAGAAAGTAAAAGCAAATTATTGCTTTGAAAGCGGTTCTTTCAAGTTATCTTTGTATGAATATGTAAAATGATATGAAAATGTAAATTATTATATCTGTGAGCTTGTTTTGAAAAAGATGAAATTAGGTTTGGTTGCAAATTGGTTCTAAAAATTCTAAGAAAAATAGAAAAATTAGTTTAAAATGTTTCTAAAAGGCTATCCCGAGTCTTTAGTCTATTAGGGTTTCGATAAGGTGTCTAAAGGTTCCCTTGAAAAATGGAAAAATTGAGGTATTTATAGACATAGTAAAAATCAATACGTTTTGTGCGTTTGGGTGAAAATTAGTGCGCTCACAGTTCCACCCCATCGGAATCGGCCTCCATTCTAGTTCAAGGCGGGTTTCGGTTCGATCCAATTCACCGACTTGGCTAGTTCAACAAGTTGATTTTTTTAAAAATTATTCGGTTTAGAACCAGATTCACCGATTCTAGTTCCATAGGGATGAATCGGCCTTAAAATGTCATCCCCAATTTTGGACTGGTTCGAGGATGGTTCAGTCTTAATTTTAACCAGGCTAGTTCTAGACCCGAACCAATAAGTGGCCAGCATGGGTGGGAAATCCATACGTGTGGTTGGAAATCAATGTGTGTGGGTGGCAACTCGCACGTGGGTGCTAATCCACATGGGTGGGTGGAAACCCGTATATGGGTGGAATCCCGCATGCATGGGTGGAAACCCACATGCATGGGTGGAGTGCATGCTAGTGCACGTATGACTGTATGACCAGGAGGAGTCATTGGGCCATTTGGGTTGTATGAGACTTATTTTGAGAGGTTTTTTTTAATTCCAAAAAGGTTTTTCAGGCCTCTAGTTCACTGAACCAATCACTAGTTTAATGAACCATGCTTCGGTTTAATGAACTACTTGATCAGGTAGCTACGCACA
>CATIWK010037419.1:0-18498 GCA_949634005.1 Mallotus japonicus | reverse complement strand
TAGGCCATACTTATCATCAATCTCATGGTGATTTTTATCCAATGTCAAGTGCTGAGTCTGGAGACAATTATAATAGATATGATTATGGTCTATGACTCCACCACTAACTATGGACATGGATATGGTTATGATGTTAGTAGTTCTGAATCAAGCTATTATAACCCATATCCATTTATGACTATGCCTCAACCTCTGCCTCTGCCTTGACCATATCCATCTATAGCTATGTCTCTACCTCAGCCTCAGCCTCAGCCTCAGCTTCAACCTTTACATCACCAAGATGATGATAATGATCAAACTAATTTTGTGGATGCTTTGTTTAGGCCTTACATTCTTCTATCATGAAAATGGGAGTGCAACTCAATTTACACACCATAGGCGCTCTTTCTGGCACTACACTACTAATAATACTATAAATGTGTAATTTTTTAGACTCTTTTTCTTATTTTGTAGTATATTATAAACTTCTATTAATGTGTGTATGCTTATTATATGAAGTCATAAATTAATTAATGCATTTATGGTATTGTATATGTGTGATGATTATATGAGCCAATAGAATATATATATATTTTTTATGGCAGTTATACTTATTAGATAATTTTATATTTATATTCAAATGAATACCTTCAAATTCTATTTATTTCAAATATTTGAAATTTTTTAAAAAAAATTTTCACCTCGACAGACCGTTATTGTTACGTTATCGTCGCGATGGGTCCGTTACCGTTACACGTGACCACAAGTGCGATTGCGGCCGCTACCGTTATTTGAAACCATGATACTCATACAACCATTGGAAGTGACCGTATGACCATTCAGCCACTGACAATTCATACAGCCACTGACAATGGCTGTATGGACAGCAAATTTTTCTCTCCCTTTCATCTCAACCAAAAGTACCACAAATTGAGAAATTGTTCACAAATCACCACAAAAAAAGAAATTACTTTTAAAAGTACCATAATTTGGGAAATAATTTTTTTTTTTTTACCATGAAATGGTAAATAGTCCCAAATGTTTAAGTAAGAAATTGACGAAAAAATTACTCCCTCTGTTCCTTTTTAATTGTCGTTTAAGGATTATATATATAGATAAAGAAATATAATTAACATATATATATATATATATATATATATATATATAATACTATACTACCCTTATAATAATTTTCTCAACCAATTATTAATTTTGTATATTCCCAAAAATAGTGTATGTATAAATAAGGGTGTGATAAGAAAAAAGTAGTTAAAATGCATTGGTAATTGAAAATGTCAAATAAATTGGAACAAAAAATTCAACCTAAAACGACAATTAAAAAGGAACGGAGTGAGTGTAAGCTAAGACACAGCCGATTGTGATGGTCAATGATGCATGTGTTATTCGAGAAAGTCCCAATAGCCACAGTATTGGCTGCTACTTTTTATGATTTTTTTTTTATTAAACTTTTTATGATTCTTGCCGGCTACCACAGGTGTTTACATTCATTTATGATGATTTCATGGGAGAATTGCTATTTCCCCCTGTGTTTTGGCCTATTATACTGACATTTGAAAAAATATTTATTCATCCTTGACATTTGCAAAATCATATACTATTTCATTTTTACAGAAGGACTAATGAGTGTTAACTATTGTAAATGTCAGGGATGAACAAATATTTTTTCAAATGTCAGGGATGAAGTAGTGTAATAGGCCAAAATACAAGGGAGAAATAGCAATTATCCCTGATTTCATATTCACATCATGTTGATGTGGCTAGTTGAAAGTTCAATGGCCTTTTATAGATTGTTTCTTTGCATATTCGTATCGAAAAAACACAACCTTTTTTTACTTTTATAAATTTATACCAAATTTTAAAATTTGGTAAAATTAGTTTAATTTGATATATTATTTACAATTTTATTAAAATAAAAAATGAAATACACAAATAACATCTTGATAAAGTAGTTATATTTTATAAATTCTACATACATACCATCTAAATATTAATTATATTTAATATTTAGATGATCTCTTTTTTTATAAGATTTCCTAATGTTGGTATCAGAAGTCCATTCAGAAATCCCAGCTAGGCTAACACCTCTTTAGCACTCACATCACACACCAAGATTAGGATTTTTATTAATGAAAAAAATAAACCAATGTTGATTACAACCATAAGAGGCAAAGGAATACAATAAGGACTAAAATTATGAAAACCTATAGGAATGAAAACCCATAGCATCATTTCTAACTAAGTCAAAACACTCAAGAGGGAAAGTAGGCCACCAAGCTTCACATGAAAGATCAATAGCTAAATTAGAAAACTTGTACGCCACCATGTTGCCTTCCTGGAAAATATGAGAGGCTTGTATTTGGAGAGAATGCATGGATAAAAGACACTGATGCCAATTCTTACGAAGTTCCATGAAACATCACAGCTTCAACTTTGAATAAGCCGAACATTATATACAGCTGATCAATATGCATGGAAAATTCATTCCTTCAAATTGTAAAAAAAAAAAAAAGAAAATTCATTCCTGCTATTGTAGAACATATAGATCACTTCAGATTTGATTAACAGAGGAAGGGACAACATTTTCTTATAACACACAACTAAAGCGGCAAGTCTTGGTTGAATTGATAATGTATTTTTCCTCATTTTTTTTTGAACAACAATTAAACTTCATTAGATAATATTATGCAAGTACAGTATAGGCCCAAACTAGCCCAGCAACAACAAAGTACATATCATAGTGTAGCCCAATACCAAAACACATCTTCTTCCTTGGAAGATTTGCAACTGCAAACAACATAGAAACCCTAGATTCACTAGAACAGAGCTTAATCATCAATTATGGCTATGAAGAAAAGGAGAATTGTTCAAGTATGAGTTGCTGAGAACTCAACATTCCAACAACGGGTTTGAGAAAACTGTTGTAGTTGGAGAATATACAAGTAAATATCATAAAACATGGAAGAAGATGAACAGTATTTGTAGACACCCTCGGTTTTAAGGCCCACAACGGAAGCCCGATGATGAGAATAGTTCGAGTATGAATGCAAGAGGACCCGAACTTCTTCAAAATAAACTCGAGAGAGAGAGAGAGAGAGAGAGAGAGAGCCTAAAATCTCGAACTTGGTTTCAAGCCCAAAATCCTTAATTTCCAGCCCAAAACACCAAAACCTTGGCCCAACACCCGAGCCCAACTTGCTAGGCCCATTTCAGCCCAGGCCCTATAGGCCTGAGCTGAAGAGGCGCATGCCTCTTCAGAGGCCACTTGCAACCCTCTTAAATACCATTTAATGCTAAGCATTAATGTTTTGGCCCTACACCTTGAGCTCTCTGATTTGGGACGTGAAGGGTTGATTTTTGGGGCTATTTTCAGAGAAAAAAGAGGGGCTCATGATGAGGGAGTGGATGGGGAGTCTTGTCTTTCCCTTGGGAAGGCAAAAAGGGGAGGAAGCTTGATTTGGTTAAAATAAGGAGTAGAGGAGAGAAGGAAAGGGAGAGCTCAATCTGGAAAAAGAGAGAAAAAAAAAAGAACAAAAACGTTCTTGAGAGGAAAAGAGAGAAAAGAGGTGAAAAACTTGGAGTTTTAGCTCAAAATCTTGATTTCTATTCAAGAAGGAAAGGAGATCTTGCATTCAAAAGCATCTCAGATCATCCAACCACCTCTGAGGGCTTAAGTTAGGAGCTTTAAAGTTGTCTACAACAAGTAAAACTCTTTGTTTTGATTTTTAAAAGTTTCATTTCATTTCAAGCTTATTTACTTGCATATTGTTGATTTATTTGTGATTCTTGTCCATTTGATGATAATATGAAAGCATGAGAGTGTAGAGTGTCTTATTTTGAAGTATATTTTCATATATTTGCATTAAAAGTTGAGTACTTGCCTTTATTTTGAGTTTCTAGTGTGTTGAGTCACTTTTTGGTCGTGCCTCTGTCTAGGAGGCGTGTGCCTCATTGATGAGGCGCACGCCTCTTGGTTTGTGTCTGTGCCTCTTGGTCAGGAGGCGCACGCCTCTTGAAGAGGCACACGCCTCCTGACCAGAGATGCCCACCTCAGGGTATATTTTTAGTATATTTCTTGTATTTTCTACTCGTTTCCCACTATATGCTTAGCATATTTGCATGATTTGAGTTTATGTGATATATCATCTGTTTTAACATGACTTTGTGTGTTATTTTGTGTTATGTTGTGATCTCAAAGCATGTTTAGGTGAATTTTTAATACTTAAATACATGTATTTTTTGTCTTTTATGTGTATACTTGAATATTTTGGGTTTATTAGATATACTTGTATGTATGTGTAATCATGTTTATATAATATGTATGTCATGTATGAAACTAACACAAGCTTCTCTATTTTGTGAGAGGTTATTATTTTGTTTTGTAGGTATTCATAAGAGTGATTTTAAATCACTAAATTTGTATATTCAATTAATAAGTTTTTTTAGAGTTTCTAATTGTTATCTTAATTGTACAAATTTGTAACCCCGAATCCCTTTCCCTTTTATTTGGAATGTATGTTTGTAAATTAATTTTTATTTGTCTTTATTTGCCAAGGCCCAAGCATTAACAGGACTAATGTGCAAAACCGGTAAAAGAATAAAAATGAAATGAATGCAATTCAACAGTAATAAGGAAATAATTAAATAATCCAAGGTAATAAATCACAAAATACAAACGGAGGCCGACCGCAAGGTAGGGTGAGCATTCAAACACTCATACCCAGTTTCCGAACCCGTTCTCTGAAGACGGCTTCTGGGTATCTTCCGCAGAATCCATTTGCTGTAAGTGTGTCCCGGTTTTCATCCGGGTGGCGACTCCATCTCCGATAATGGGCCCCAAAGCCCATTTTTGTATTTCCTAGCGGACCCTGAGCCCGCACAGTGCCGTGGTTGCCAAACACTTGGGCGCACGCTAGACCCCGCCGCCTACAATCTGTAGAGGATGATTTTTATCGAGACAACGTCTGAACTACATTTTTTACATGTAAAGCTCGAGTTAGGGTGACATAATTTCAAGTACCAAGTCAAAAACATTTCAAAGTCCAAGAAGGCCCAATAACAACATCCAAATGCAATAATATTCAAGAGGGCTTAATTGGGTTGAATCAAGATATTTGGAAGGATTAAAAAACAATAAATTATAATCCAAATAATTAAGTGGTAAAAAGGAGGCTCAAGTGACCATCAAAACACATGAAAACGGCTAAAAAGCTACTACTATGGTTGTACCACTTGAGGATGTCAAATCAGTCTCTAATGAGCAAGCAAGATGAAGAAAATGAAGTCTCTATTGTGGTTGCAACAAATTATGCTATCATGACAGCAACATTTCCTGAAAAACATGTTTTAAATGCTTGATTTGGACGGTTTCAACTTGTTTAATGGATGAAAAAACGTCTTGGCATGACATAGAATGTATTTTGACCCTTTCAACAGTATAATAACAATGTAATAAGCCACTTTTCATGTCCACATTCATTGGAGTTACATATGTATCACAAATTATATATTAGTGGGTCAATAAAAGCCATTAGTGGGTGTTAATGTAGTTAATGGCTGTTAATGTCAACTGAAATCCTTTGTAAGTGTGTCTAGATTATATGTGTGTCCTTAGTCTTAATTTCTATATAAACAAGACTATTTCATTATTGTAAGAGAGGCTTAGAATCATGGAAGATTAAAGAAAATTAGAATGTTTTCTCTTTTATTATTTAACTATGTGTTCTTATCAAACTTCTAAGTTTGTCTCGAACTAGGTTAGCAAAGTGTAGATTTATCACTCTGTATTTTCAAGTGATAGATTGTGGCATCTACAAACCTTTGTTGATTGTTTGTTATCGTTTTAAGGGGTGAATAGCATGGATCCTTGGATGGATTTTATAAATTTAATTTTTTAATTTTCGTTTTGTTTTGAATTAAGTCAAAGATGTGGACAATGACTTTAGCGATGAATATCTGAAAAAATTTCTTTATTAGGATTGCAGGCGAAAGGCTCAAGGCATAAAGGAAATTCCTGATTATTGATTGCGATAGGGCAAGCGAGAACATCCCTAACAGAATTACCTAGCTTTGCTTCTTACTCTCTAGGCTTGAAGGTGGCAAACCACTTCCTCAATCTTCACCAAGCTAGCAAGGAGCAAAGCATGCAAAATTGAGCAATGGATCAACAAAGAATGTTTTCAAAATTTTAATAACAAACACACCAGCATGGGGTTTTAATTAGTCTGTACGAAAAATGAATCTTTTACATTAATTTATTAAACAGTGTTATCAATGTTGATTTAATTGAAATCCTTTACTGTTTTAACAAGATTTTGTAACTTATTTTATTAATATGACTAAATGAAACATATTACATATATTTTCTTTAGATTAATAATTGCTACCAGTTAAGTGTTAAACAAGTATAATAGTTTTTTATACATATTGATTTATAGAGGCAATTTGTTTAAATGTTAAATAAAATAATATATTTTGAATAGATTCATGAAATTGTAATATAATTAAGGGGCATATCCATAACTGATAATATAGTAATTGCTTTTGAGATGCTTCATTGTTTCAAGAGGAAGAAACAAAGGAAGACGGGTATGGCTACTTTGAAGATCGATATGTCTAAGGCTTATGATAGAATTGAATGGGTGTTTTTGAGGGGGATGATTGAGAAAATGGGTTTTAATCAAAGGTGGGTGGAGTTGATGATGTTGTGTGTTGAATCGGTTTGTTATTTTGTAGCCGATGGAGATAATCAATTGGGACTAATTGTACCTCAATGGGGACTCAAACAAGGAGATCCTTTGTTGCCATATTTATTTATAATTTGTACGGAAGGCCTTTCATCTCTTATTTGGAGAAGGGAGTCTCAGGGATTATCACATGGCTGTCGAGTTGCTAGAAATGCACCATCCATGTCTCAGTTCCTATTTATGGATGATTTTTTCTTTAAGGTAGATTTTGTTGAGGCTAATAGAATGAAGGAAGTGTTACTTCAATATGAGAAGGCTTCGGGTCAGGTAATCAATTTCCAAAAATCAAGCATTTTCTTTAGTGCTAATGTGTGTAATCAATTGAAGTTGGATATTTATGATCTTCTAAATGTAGTGGAGTCATTAGGGCCTGATCAATATCTAGGTGTTCTAACTTTGATTAGGCGAAAGAAAAAAGAAATATTTGCCTATATTACAGATAAAGTTTGGCAACGGATTCAAGGCTGGAAGAGCAAATTGTTAAGTAGAGCTGGTAAAGAAAGCTTGTTAAAACCAGTAGCTCAAGCTGTTCCAAATTATACTATGAGCGTTTTTCTTCTACTGCAAGGGTTATGTTCTGAATTAGAAAGGATAATGTCTCAATTCTAGTGGGGATTAAGCAAGCAAGGTTTTAAAGGTATAAGCTGGATGAGTTGGCACCGAATGTGCTTAAGAAAATCACAAGGAGGTATAGGTTTTCAAAGATTGCGAGATATTAATGTTAGCCTCTTAGCAAAGCAAGGTTGGAAGATGATAACAGAACTAGAGGCTCTTATGGCTCGCATTTTTACTGCTATGTACTTTCCATATCAATATTTTCTTGATGCTAAGTTGGGGAATAATCCTATCTACGTATGGAGGAGTATAATGGTAGCGCAGAATTTATTAAAACAATGTTGTTTTGCGGAGGTGGGGAATGGAAGAAAGGTGTTTGTTTGAAGAGATAAATGGCTTCCTCATACTGATAATGGCATGGTATCAACTAACACTATTCCAAATTTAATTAATGCTAAGGTTGATTTACTTATGATGGCAAATGGAAGGTCTTGGGATGAAGACTTAGTGAAGGATATGTTTAATGAATGTGATCAGCAACTCATTTTGAGAATTCCTTTGAGTTTAAGACAACTTGAAGATCGTTTGGTGTGGAGATGGAACTCAAAAGGAAGGTATCCATTCAAAAGTGGTTAAAATGCTCTCACTAATAACTCATAAGTCTTTAATCAAGTAATGCCTAGTCAATTTTAGAAGCAGCTATGGCATACACAAGTCCCGTTGAAGGTTAAGAATCACTTATAGAGAGTTTGCAATAATTGCATTCTTACATCTGATAATCTTCGTGTTAGACCCGGGAAAATGTGTCCTTAAAGTGTTTGTTGTGTGAGGAGTTGATTGAATCAGTTGATCATGTTTTCTTCTAGTGTGGTTTTGCTCAGGAATGTTGGAGTTTAATTGATTTGGTGCTAAATCCTATTACTAGCCAAAATTTTTTTATGTTGGCTTTTCGACTGTGTTTGCTAACATTGGAGAACAAGAAATTTATATTGGTTTATGGCAACGACGGAATGATTGTTTGTGGAATAGAAGTAAGAGAACTCTAGTTCAGGTGGTCAATCATGCGTTATAGAATTTATAGCAATGGCAACAAGCTCGACTA
Source organism: Mallotus japonicus (assembly GCA_949634005.1). NCBI lineage: Eukaryota > Viridiplantae > Streptophyta > Magnoliopsida > Malpighiales > Euphorbiaceae > Mallotus > Mallotus japonicus. The sequence continues at coordinate 10,098 of CATIWK010037419.1, read as the reverse complement.
CCACCAAATCAGGGAATGAATCACAAGGCTGAGAATTTTGCTTCGGTTTGGTCTGTTCCAGAGAGGGTATGGATAACATGTAATATTGAAGTAGCCATTTTTAAAGATAAAGTTAGTTTAGGGCTTAAAGCAGTTCTGAGAGATGATCAAGGAGGTTTTATTGCAGGAAAAAGTCAATTCTGTGTTGGTTTGGTGGAGGTTCAAATCACAGAGGGTATGGGTTTGAGGGAAGCCCTTAGTTGGATTAGCGTAAACAGTTGTCAAAAGTAATGGTTAAGATGGATACTTTGGAAGTGGTTCATGCTCTTTATGACACTGACATCCAGTTATCTCATTTTGGTTTAATTGTTGAGGATTGTAGGTTCTTGTTGAAACAACTATGTGATGTTAAACTTGTTTTCATTAGAAGATTTGCGAACTTTGTTGCCCATTGCCTTGCAAGGGTGGCAAGATCTCTGTCACTGTAAAAATTAAATTGAAATTAAGCAATTGAAAAGATACAAATTGAAGTTAAGGTACCATTTTATAATCAAATGTAAAGTTTGATGACTGTTCATAAAATTTACCCCAACATTGTGCTATATATAAATCCTTTAATGTAGTCAATTTTAATATAAAACAACAGCTTTTTTTTTTTTAAAACTTGCTGAGATACCCGTGTTACTTTTCTTATCTTCTTTCCTTTTTAATGTTTACTATTTCAAATGAACAAGTTTCTTCTTTAAATAGTACATGAACAGTAAGTCTTCTCGTTTTAAAAAAAAAAGTTTATAATTTTTAGTTGCTCTTTACGTATTCATGAGATAAAATCCAATACAAAATACTTTCATCAAATTTATCTTTCGTTTCTTTACATTTAATATTTAGAAAAAAAACACATTAATTAAATAATTTATACATGCACTTTTTTTAGTATTTCATTTTGCATCTTCCCCACTACAAAGCACGGGTAACTTAACAAGTAAATTATAGGCGTAATACATACATGGTCCCTGTACTTGTCACTTTTTGTCAGTTTGATGCCTCAACTTATAGTTTTGTTATGTTGACACCTAAACTTGGCTAAAATGTAATTTTAAAACCCCTGTTAGCACACGTGGCATGGAATAGTGAATCAGCATGTGCCACATTATAAGAGTTTAATTGACCAAAAGCAAAAACTACAAGTGGAGGTGTCAAAATGACAAACAGTGATAAGTATAAGAGATGGTAGATGCATTATATCATCATATTAGTGCAAACTAGTGCATTTTAGTCAAGTTCATGTGTCAAAATAGTAAAACTATAAGTTAAGGTGTCAAACTGATAAAAAGTAACAAGTACAAGGGGCCATGTATGTATTATGCCTAAATTATAATTGTCATGAACCATAACCATAACTGAAACAAAACTGTGAGACCAATGAACCGGACTGAAACCATCTCTTGAAAGACTGGTTAAGGTTCATAATTTTTATTAATCTTCTTTTATCATCTGATTTCTCTACTATGAACCTATTTTCTAGCATGAAAATAGCAAATGCGAACACCCCTTTTGACTGCTTACTATTCTTTTTGCATATACCATTATTGAAGCAGCATCAGATCAGAACGACACTAATAATGTTCTACTTGAACATACCCATTGAATCAATAAAACACAACTACCCATTAATAATACAGGTATAACAAACATAACAAATACACCCAAAAAAAAAAAAGAAGATACAAATATGAATTCAAAATCAAGTAGGACGATACTACTAATATCCTACTTGCAACACACCTATTTAATCAGTGGAGAACTAAACTACCTGCTTAAAATTGCTTGTGCTGAAGACCTTGGCGAAGTTCCCCTCTAGATTTTGCAACTTCCACAAATATTACCCTGCCATCCAAAAACTAGAAGAAGCAGCTGACAGTGGTTCAGAATTTCAAGGCATTTCAACTGTTTTCCAGTTTTGAATTTTACATGAAAATTATGACTCCATTTGAGATCCAGGAAATCACAACCAATAACATAAATTGAAGGATTTGTAGGGGATCCACACTGAGACCCAGCACAATATAACATATTGAGGCTTGACAGTTTTCCTGCCACTATTAGAGTGTTTTGAAAAAGCAAGAAGAAATTTTTGTGTTCGGAAAGCTTAGGATTGCTACAATCTAATTCTTTTTAACTTGGTAAAAACAGGGCATTTTGAAAGAAATGAAATTATGCCAAATTTTGCAAGAATACAATTTAATTGAATAACACGATGAATTTCATGCAAAGTTCACAGTTTTTAAGTTAAAGCACAGATGACCAGAATCATTATTAACCACCCACTCCAGTAGGTTCTGCAAATCTTTAGATACATGAGATCAAATAACACTCTGCCTAAACTCAGATTTAAGATAATTGCAACAGGAAATAGGGGAAAAGCCAAGCACAATATAAGAAAAATGGTAGGAAGGTATTCAATACATCATAATAAATACATCCATAATGACCATGATTATAAAGAATGGTTAGTTCCAGGCTTCCAGCCATTAGGAGTTCTTGCAAGTGAGAACGTGATTTCCATGTAGAGTTGACATAACACTGTAATTTGTTGGCTAAATTTAAAAAAAAAAAAAAAGGAACAACCCTTGATGTTCAGCCCAAATACAATTTGACCCTGGCCGTTAAATTACTTTATTTTAACCCTTAATTATAAAACTATAATTTTTTTTTTTTTTTTGACACTTTAAGCCCCACCATTTTGATTTGCATATTAATCTCTTTAAGTTCCATGAATTGCTATATTATAAAAGACTTGTGTTCTTCGAAATTCATAATTTTCATTTAATGTAGTATATGGACCAAATTTGATATTTACAACACAACACGAAATTGCAGGTTTTGAAGGCCCAATCGCATAGAATGTCAGCAATTTACCCTAATTTGTTTGGCACATGCATGCTTCCAATTGTTAATGAATCCTACAATCCCAGGTGCACCTAAAGTTATTTATTTCATAATGTACCAAAACACATATTCAATAAATTATTCTCTTAAGAATTTTTCTTCTCCGTGGTAGTGTATTGGATGGAGTATTCTCTTCATAGTTTTTTTCTTCTCCATGGATTGTCCCAATGGTCAAAACTTGTGATGAATGGTTTACATAATAATGGGGAATTACCTTTCTTTGTGTAGCAGAGGCTGAATAAGACTTATATATGTCTCAAAGAAAAGAAAGACTCGATAAATTAACCATATTGTCTTTTAATTAATCAAGTCAAACTTTCAATGTGCATGATACTGACGCAAAATGGCTGTCAATGCAGCAATTCGAAAGACAAAACAGAAAGAAAAAAAAATAAAAATAAGATAAGGTAGAATGGATATAATTGCATAATATAGTGACAGGATACCTTGCCATGCATTCCCTCAATAGCTTTTTGAGATTCCTCCTCAGTTGCATAATGAATGAAAGCAAAACCTCTAGGTCTGTTTGCTATCTTATCCATCACCAGATTGACTGCAAAGGTAAAAAAACTGAGGGTTAAGAAACACAAAATGTATAATAAATACAAGGGAAAAACTAAACATCCAAAAATAGCTAAGGTCAAAGATCTGAAGCCTGTTTTGTTGAAATTTCTCACCTTCTACAACTTGGCCAAAATTCTGGAAGGCATTTAGCAAACTCTCCTCAGTGGTTCGAAATGATAGTCCTGCATTAAATTTTCATAAATTGTGACATTATTTATATATGTTGGGCATTAAACAATGTCACAACCAGTCCTACAGTAAGCAAAACTACAATGGGACCAAAAAAGGCCACGGCCCTTCCAAGTCCCAACAGCTCCCTTTAACCCTACCGGCCATCACTTTAGTTAACTGTTTATGCAACAAGATATCAATACCTTATAAAGTATAAATAATTTTAATTGGAATTATCAGGTTAATAAGACAAGATATCTTTTAATGAACCATATTTTAATTTCATTCAAATAACTGATATTGTTGGATAAGGATAAGAATCGTGGTACAATACAACTTATCATTCTTTTACTAAGATGAGTTCTTTGAAGCAGCTTATGGTTGACCTCCTTTCATCATTACTAAATATGTTGGGATTTAAGAAGATTGACCAAGTGGACAAGAAATTATTTAATAGGAGTCTGCTAATACAACTTCTAAGAAATAATCTTGCAGCTGCACGACCCTGTATGAAGCAGCAAGCTGATAAGCATTGTAGTGAATGAAAATTTGCAATGAGTGACTAGGTTTTTCTTCGTCTTCAGTCTTATAAGCAAAGTTTTATTAAGGTCCGATCCTCTATGAAGTTATCTCCTCACTTTGTTGAACCCTACAAGCTGTTGGAACGTAATAGCTTAGTTGCCTGTCGTTTGGATCTAAAATACATCCAGTGTTTCATGCTTTCTGTCTTATGAAGAAATTGGGTGAATATGATGTGATGCAACACCATTTGCCATATATTTCTTCCACTGGTGAAATCAAAATCCCACCTAAAGCTATACTGTTTCAACATGTTATTACTTGCCCATCAATATTCTATCATTGACATACTTGTTCAGTGGACTTATTTGCCAAGTCATGAAAGAGAAGTTCCCAAAATTCACTAATGCTCAAATTTGAGGACAAGATTGTTTTGAAGAGGTAGGGATGTTAGGAATCCTCTGTTTAGTTTTGGAAAACAATGCTTGTTTTCCGGAAAATTTTTTCAAGAAAACTAGAAAATAAAATTTATTGTTTAGTTGTAATATTTTTCTAATTTAGAAAACTAGAAACTAAATTTTCCAAATTATAAAAGGTATTGGAGAACTAACAAAAAGATGTTTTACAATAAAGTTAGAGCGTTTTCCAAATTTGCTTCGAGTTTTTTCTTTCCTTTTTTATTTGTCTCATTTCCATTTTTTCTTTTTTTTTTGTTAAATTGTGAATTTTATTAATTTAATTGTGTTATTTGCTATCAAGAAGAATTAAAGTCGTACAATTAAACTCAAATTTTATTATTAGATTGTTAATTTTTTTTTTTTCACAAAATCATGGTATATTTTGAAATATATTTGATGGTCAATTTTAATTTAGATTAAAAATTAATATCCTAATTATGTTTTTCATACGTCAAGTTGTGTAGTGATTTTAGATTCTATAAAAAAAAAAATTTAATTATTTGGGTAGAGATCTTAAGAAGCCTAAAACCATTTTCTATTTTCCGTTTTCAATTTTGGAAAATGAAAAATTGGAAAATAAAGAAAAGGAAAAAACTGGAAAAGGAAGACAAAAAATGTTTTGCAAAACTAAACAAACCCTTAATTTTTAGGTATTTGAGTTTTTACAATTATTGAATTAACCTAAACACAGTAGTAGTATAAATATCCTAATTATAGGAGTAGTATAATATTTTCCTTTTTGGTTTATTTTCTAGTTTATTTCCTTTACTAGTTCACTAGGAAATACAAGTCCTAGTTGACAAAGGATTAGAACTCTATATATATGTAATGCTTTTCTTATTGTGGTGTGATCTTTGGTTGTGTGAAGTTTTGTGATTTTGGTCTTGGGGTTGGGATTCTTGGATTCACAAAGAATTATAATAGGTTGAATTTTTTAAATTCACCTATTCCAAACACGTGCTCACCACACAATGCCGCCATGTCCGGATTGTTGTAATCGATCCCTTCATTTTTGTCGGATCGAAGAGTAAGAAGCAAAATGCTGTGTCCCACTCGAGTGTGGAACTGAATACAAAGCTATAGCGTAGTCTGTGCATGAAATAATATGGGTTCAACAAAAGTTGGTTTTAAGGTATCAATACCAACAAAATTATGGTGTGATAATCAAGTTGCTCTTCATATTGCATCTAATCTCATGTTTCATGAACAAACCAAGCATATTGAGACTGATTGTCCTTTCATTCATGAGAAAGTGCAACAAATATGTAAAGACTGGAGAGGAGATATCTTTACAAAAGCTCTAAATGGGGTTCGGGTCAATTATATTTGTAATAAGATGGGCGTGATTAATGCCTATGCTACAACTTGAGGAGGAGTGTCACAAAATGTAAATAAATCCTACAAGCTGTATGATTGTATGCAAGCCTAATTATAGGGACTCTTTATTAGCACATAGGCTTAATTACATGAATTCTTAATTAGCATACGTTCCTAATATAGACTTCTCAATCTGTATATATGTGTATCTTTACCTATGAATAACAGCATTCAAAAACTGCTTTCTCCATGTCATCCAAGAAAACGGCAAAAAAAGTAGAATAGCACAAGAAAAGAGTGATGGATATATAAATGGCAACACATAGTAGCAAAAAGACATACTTGTTCATAACTTCATATGTGTGATTAATTTCACTAGTGGTCCATAAACTTAAAGAAAAATCTAGTATAATCAGTAAATTTCAAGTTGTATTAGTAAAATCACTCAATTTCAATATTTGTCTCAAAAAGTCACTATTGCTAGAATTTGGTTAAAATTTCAAGATGATAACTGAGTAAACATTTTCTAATATAGTCTAAAAAGTAAACTATAGTTCTTCCACAAATAATGAACAAATAAAATTAAATGGCTACTTGCTTTATAAACTTCACCAACTCTATTGAGATAAAATCAAAATTTAGAAATTCTGCTCATACATATTGAAATTTAATATCCATAAAAAAAATATTAATAAATTCAGTCATCATGGCTGAAATCACCTCAACATATGAACTCAGTTACAGATAAATGTTTTCCTCAATTGCAACAAGAAGAAAAACCAAAAGGAAAAAAGAATTCATGCATATTTTGGTAAGTTCCAACATACCATAAATGTTTTCCAAAATATCAACTAAAACAGGCAAAATTCATGCACGTCCAGCTAAATTCTTTCACACTAATAAATGTTTCCCTAAATTGTAGCTAACACAGGCAAAATTCATGCATGTTCTGCTAAGTTCTTTAATAGTAGCCTGCTGTGATCTTCAACACAGCTCTTCCATATTCCAAAGATATAGAAGAAGGAAAGAATTTAAGGTGAAAAAGTATATTCAAAAGTTAAAAGGATCATACTGTTACATACATAGTTTTAATAGATGTCCACATTAGTAGCCTATGTTGAATACAAGGATTTTAAGATGAAAGATCGAGAAGAATATTTAAGTCCTAAGATGTGATGAAGCTAAACTCAAATTGGAAATGTTTGTATGCTACTAGAATAATCAAAGAAAAAGGACAGAACATAGGCCTGTGGTCAAGGCTACACCACGAGATTCTAAAGAAAACTATAGACCTCTAAATTTCTGCAAATTTGATCCCTCCATTCATTCTATCATGATGACAGAAAGCATAGTCCATAGATACCTTGATTTTAGACACTCATAGTCGTCAGATCATGACTCCTACATAGGAAGGTAAGCTACTAAGTAGTAAAACAAAAGATAAAATAACAGAGTATAGAAGAACAATATTCTCAAAGCCAAAATAAGAAACCTGAACCCTTGTTTTTGCTTAATTCTAGAAAATCTAGCAACCACATACTTACACCAGTGTTTATAGTGAAAAACGTTTAACTAACAAGGATAGGAACCAGCAGCTAGTAGACAAAAATGGATCATAGTAGAGTGAAAAGTTTGAAATAGGGCGCAAGTAATTGAATTTCAAACTCATCAGGACATCACCCTATTGGTCCGTTATAGTAAGAAGTGAAGGTGAGAACTTCATTGAGAATTATAGTCAATCTTCTAGTTGAATTACATGGCCTAACAAACACTGTATGAACACAAGTTACCGCTAATTTTTTCCCTAGATTAACAGATTTTTGATGTGGGTTGACTTCTTATTTGAAATGCATCTTTAGCAGCCTTGGAGACATTCTCATAAGTATCTTTACCAGCCTAGGAGACTTTTATTTGAACATAAGTTCCTCGTACACCTTGCTACATGTATTCTTCAACAAGTTCTAAATAAAGCTCAGAAATTGAATGATTGTGACCACTTTGTAATGCTGCTTAGGGAATTAAAACATTTTCTTTAAAGAATAAAAAGTCTTAACCAAACTTGGTTCGAATGTGATTCTAGCAAACTCCCATCAAATTTTTAGTTTCAAAACTCAATTTGCATTTGTCCACCGTTGTTCAAGAAACTGATAACAAATTACTCTATGACAAGAAACAGAAATGAAATCTAGTCTCTAAAGTTATCTGAATTGCCTCAAAAGTCGAGTAACATAAGTGTCTGACATGACTTCTAAGATAAGAAAATCATGCACACATCCAATTCAATGAGAAAAACAATTATAGTTAATAATTAACGAGCAGGGAGGCAAAAACTAACCGCTTACATAGAGCCTGGTCTTGGGGATTCTGGGAGAGGAAGAAGAAGAAGAAGAGACACAAGCCAGCACTTGATGTGGTTGTCTTCGAAGAGGCAAGCAAGATAATGATTGCCTCCCAATCCCACAAATGCTGCTGCGTTCATTTCTACCGAATGATGACAAAGCAATCAGTTTAATCTCAAAAAATTGAGATGGAACTGTTGTTGATAATAATGGAGCAGCTGCCATTTCCTTTATATTATTAGTTAGCCGCTGCATTCAGCCTTAGGCATCGGAAAAAAATGCTGCTTGCTACACCCTTTTTAGTGGTGTGGATATTCGGATAGGGTAATTCTATTCGGCTAGAATCTAGCCGCGTTTTTGTTTGGCTAGAAAAAGCGGTTATGCCAAAGAACGAGGGCTATTCATATTGAAAAAAAAAAATTTACAAAAGTATTAATACTAATAATAACTTTTTTATAAAATTTTGAATGGAAGATTACTATCATTTATTAGTAATTACGGGTGTATTCAATTAGGATTTTAATTGATTTTAAAAGTTAGATAGTATTAAATTAGAACTTATGGTACTGATGCTGAGGGATTCACATATAGACTTTGATGAGGTCGAAAGGGATTCACATTATGTGTTGGTGGCTGGTCTGATTTGTAAAATTATTTTCACTTGATTTAAAAGGAGAGTGTTGTCAGAGACGTCTGACAGTCTTGTCTCTTATGACATGCGTTGACAGTCTTGTTTTTTTACAAGTTTTTATGTACTTTGGCTAGTTAGTGTTTTGTTTTGTTCTATTCTTGTATAATGGCAAGCAGCAGTAGAACTATGGGAGATCTGAATGCTCTGTGTGTGAACCTACCGCTTGAAGAAGAAGAGACGAGTGGCGTAGAGTTTGAACATGAGAATGGAGAACAGGAACAGACGGGGCTGGAAATGTGCTTTGTTGGACGTTTCTTGACAAACAAGAGTATTGATTTCGTGGCCATGAGGAGTATGATGGCTTCTTTGTGGAAACTGGTGAAGGGGATGTGTATTAAGAACCTGAATCCAAATTTGTTTCTCTTTCAGTTTTTCCATGAGAGGGATTTGGAACGTGTAATTAAAGGTGGTTCATGGTCATTTGATAGACATGTTCTTTTGACCAAAAAGCTTAAGGAGCAAGAACAGCCAACAAAAGTGGAACTCTTTAACATGGAGAGTTGGTTGTGTGTTAGAAATAAAATTTCTACTTCATCTTAAATCTTGGGATAGATTAGAAGGGAAGTGAGATTTATTTCTAAAGGAATTAGTTTAAGTGTTGTCCATTGAAACACTTGGGATTTGGTTTTTTTTTTTAGTAAGCCTTGAAAACTCATGTTGTAAGGTTGTAAGAGTGAGCCATAAAACTCTTATGTAATCTCTATCTTGTGAGTAAGATTGGGTGAGATTGAAAATCCTAACTTTGGGATAAGTTAGGTGGAGACGTAGGATTGTTGAGAATCCAAACTCCTTAAATTCTTGTGTTCATCATTCTTCCTTCTCAACATTCCTGCAAAGAATTATTTTTAATTTCGATTTTTATTCAATAGTCTTATTCACCCCCCATCTAGGGTTCTTTCAAGAACAAATTATTATTTTTCTTAAAAAAAAAAAATCTATACAATTTATACTCTTTTCATTTTTATATTCGGTAATTTTAATTCTATCAATATTTTAATTAATATGGACTGAAATTTTAAATGTTGCACTAAAACAAAGGAAATTAATCATATAATTAATCTCTAAAAAAACTCAAAAATTTGTCATCCAATCATATTGTGTATATATAAAA
>CATIWK010037359.1:0-10621 GCA_949634005.1 Mallotus japonicus | reverse complement strand
TTTCAAGAAAATTTAAAATTAAAAATGTTTTTTCTTAAATTATTATTTTATTAACATTGATAAATAAAATTAATTAAGTATTTTTATTATTTTAAAAATATAAATTTTAATTAATATATCTTAAATGAATAAATATTTTTTTATACTTGGATATTCTCAATTAGTTTTGTCAATATTATAATTTATATTATATTTTAAATAAATTTTAAACTCAATTGTATCCTAATTAGATAAGTTTAAAAATATTTCTTTTATATAAGAATATTTTACAAAAAGAAAAATTTGAAGAATAAGATATTTTAATTAATAATTTTATTTATTATTATAAAATATTATAATTAATTTGAGGTAAAGTATAAAATTTTGTTATATTTTATCTTAAATTAATTATTTTTATTATAACAATTAAAATTATAATAAGAATATTTTAACTTAATTCATTGTTCAAATATTTATTATAAAATAGCCTAATTCAAAGAAATATTTTTAAAAAAATTTGACTAACTCAAATTTGATTGATTTTAAAAAAATTTTAAAATGTAACACATATTATAATATTGACAAAACTAAATGAGTTTTATCTTTATAAGAAATATTTATTCATTTATGATATATAAATTGAAATTATATATTTACAAATAATTAAGTATATACAATTAGTTTTATTTATCATTCTCAATATAACTAATAATTTAAGAAAAAAATTATTTTTATTTTTATTTTTAAAATTATTTTAGTGAGTTATATAGTTATTATGAAAGTTAAGTAACAGAAGAAGTCACAAATGAAAATGAAAATATTATTTATTTAAAATATCAAAATAACATTTTTTTTATATAATTTTAGGACTGAAATGTTAAAAAAGAAAAAGTTTGATTTTAAAGGTTGACCAACGAAAAACAGCTTTGACAAATGAATAGCACTAACGGAAAACCTTTCAAAACTTATAGAACTTGATTATGAAAAAAAAATCTTATAGGACTTAATTGAAAAAAAGATATAATTTGTAGGACTAACAATGTTGTTATCCCTATAATAAATGGAGGACCCTTCTATGGTACATTTGAGGTATAGAAACCTATGCTTAATTTACCATTAAATTTGGAGAATTGAAGTGGAAAGTTTAGTTACCACCAATATATTTAACTTATTAATCAATCTTGTCAAGAAATTTATTCGACCTATATTTAAAAAAAAAATCCATATCTAATTACTTAAACTTATAAAAATATTAGTGTACAATTTTTATGAATAAAAAAGATAGTTTAAAATTAAAATTAAACTAATTTAAACAAAAATTAAATTATATATATATAATTTATACCCATTGGTTCTAATGGAAAAATTTAACGCCATCAATTGTGGTGTTTATATGCATCAAATTTGAAAACTTTAGGGTTATAATTGGACTTCGAAAAATATAAAGTGCCAAAGTGAGAATTGAAGTAAACATTAGGGTCATTTTTTTACCTTTTCTCTTAAATTCACAAATTAGAGACGAAAATGTGAAGTCAGTTAATAGAAGGGGAAATAGAGATGGAATTAACAATGAAAAACATTATCCATCGCTAAATTTTCGCGGGTATTATACGTCAAGGTCTTGTCACTAATTTGTGACGGTTTATCCATCGAAAATTAGCAATGGATTAAAAATTAAAGATGGATCCAAACCGTCGCTAAATTTTGATGGGCATTAGGCACGAAGGAATAGTCTCATATCATCTTTAATTAATGATGGATTGATAGTTGTTGTTAATTAGCTATGAATAATAGAATCCATCATAAGTAGGTTTATTGGCGGAAACCCTAAAATTCATCCACGACTTAACAACGAATTCATCCATCATTGAATTTTGGGTAAAATGCATCCCTTTCCTTTCCTGCACAAACTAAATGAAGAGGAAAAAACAAAGAGCAAGAGATTGCAACTGATGCCAGCCAACAAGAGATTGCAATCGACGCCAGCCACCACACCCAGTCCCTCCACGTATAATTTTGAAGTGTTTTTTGGTTGTATATATTCTGTTGTATATTATTTGTTTATTTAGTAAATTAAAGAAATAATTTGAGAATAGTTTAGGTAATTTACTCAATTTTGATAAATAATTTTTTTGAAATTTGTTAGTTAATATTTTGAATTTTGTGAATTTAGAGAAATAATTAGTGAAAAATATTTAGAAAGATTTAGTTAGTTTAGTTAATTAATTTAATTTTGATAAATAATATTGTTGAAATTACTTAGTTAATATTTTGAGTATTGTGAATTTAGAGAAATAATTCAAGCAAATATTAAGAACATTTAGTTTTTTTAGTTAATTTAGTTAATTTGATAGATAGTTTTATTGAAATTACTTAGTGAATATGTTGAATGTTGTGAATTTAGAGAAATAATTTGAGAAAATATTAAGAAAAGTTAGTTATTTTAATTTATTTAGTTAATTTTGATAAATAATTATGTTTGAATTACTTAGTTAATATTTTCAATTTTGTGAATTTAGAGAAATGATTTGAGAAAATGTTAAGAAATTTAGTTATTTTAATTAATTTAGTTAATTTTGATAAATAATTATGTTTGAATTACTTAGTTTATATTTTTTATTTTATGAATTTAGAAAAATAATTTGAGAAAATATTTAGAAAATGTAGTTTGAACCTTTTATTAATTTTGATAAATAATTTTATTGAAATTAGTTAGTTAATATTTTGAATTTTGTGAATTTAGATAAATTATTTAAGAAAATATTTATAGTAATTATTTCCTTGAGTTAATTTCGTTAATATTGTGAATTTTGTAAATTTAGAATAATGTTATTGAAATTATATTAGAAATATTTGTGATGGTGACAAATATTGTGTTGTAGTTGAAAGTATAAGGTTGAAATATGGGAAGTGTTTTTTTGAACTTGCAGGTGCGTGAATTTATTCAGTTGACCTCTTTTTTTTTATGAGGTCGATCTGGTTGAGTTACGTTATAGCGAAACTCTACCGAAATTTTACTAGATTTCTTAAATCATAAATTTTAACCTTAGATACTCATTTCATTGCATCCCACTGGATGAAGGGATACAATGGAAGTGTCCAAGTGGATAATTTAGAGATACAAATGTCTATGTCTATTGTAATGACATCTGTAACATTTTTTAACTTGTTTTCTTGAATTTTTTACCAATTATAAGAAAGAAAATGTGTTGCTCATGCAAAAACCATCAATGATTTTATTATCGTATAAGTGATGACATTTTCTTAACTATTGAAATGGGATAACTGACGAGAAACTCTGCCAAAATTTGTTTAGATGTTTATTACAGTGGGTGGCATTATATTTTTATATGGGTTAGGTTACCCTTTATTCAATTAATTATCTGAAAGTTTTTGAAATTTTTTTATATTTTCAAAGAGTGAAAGAATATTATAATATGACTAGATAAGGTTTGGATGTATGCTTGTTTGGATGATGGTTGGTTACTTCCAGAGTACATAGTTGGTATTGAAGCTTTTATTGAGTTTACAAAACAACATTCAAAATATATGGATAGAAATAAATTGAGGTGTCCCTATAGTCGCAAAAAGTGTTAGAATATGGCTTTTCTTGAAGAAAACAATGTGAACGTACATCTGTGTCGTTATGGTTTTATTCAAAATTATGACACTTGGTATCACGATGGAGAAATGTATGTACCCTATTTGAATGCTAATGTAGAATATGTTAATGAGATGACACAGAAACAAACCAACTATATGGGGTTAATATGTTTAAGCAGATGGTTCATGACATTATCAAACCCTCTGTTTAGGAAGAGCCAAATGCATCAGCAAAGAATCTGTATGCCATGTTACACACAGTTGAACAAGAAGTTTGGACTGGTAATACTGGGGTGGTTATTGTTTATCCCAAGTATACGGATCGCTCAAGTAATATAGTGAATTAAGTACATGTATAGTTCCCATGAAGAATAGTTATTGACTACTATTTCACTTAGTTAATTATTTTTATAAACGAATCAATTAAAATTCATATTTTGATGCATGTACTAGAAATTCTCTTTTCACTTTGGAGTTTTTGCATTAACTTAACAATCTTACTTAATATAATCTAAATTTCTGCATATGATGCTTACCATTAATGATCTTATAGCTCTCTCTCTCTCTCTCTCTCTCAAGCAATTAAAAGATAACTTAATTAATTCAATTGATAGTCTAAACTCATGGACTCTCACCTTGCTACGTCAAACTAATAAATCCATAACTAGATTTAAGCGTAAAGTAATTCATACAATATTAACTATTCAAAATGCTTGAACTTAATATACTTTAAACTAGATCTTAAGTTATTAATCTCCTCTTGGTCTCATAACAACTTATGTGAATATTCAAATTAAACCTTTAACACAAAGCATGCATCACCTCTCGGTCTCAACATAACTTGACCCTAACCATCCTTTGAATATTATTAAGCACAAATTTAAAATCCATGTGCAAGAAATCAAACTTTGATTAAGCAAAAAGAAATAGTTAATACATCCTCAAAGCTACTAAGATCACTCCTAGTACATAAAGAAAATCTTGCCTAACATGTTTATGAAAATAAGAACACAATTTGAAGATAATTCAACAAACATCATAAGAATATATGAAAAGAGTGTAATTCCCTAATTTTCTATCTTGAACACCTCTTTTAAATGCTAAAAGTTCTCTTTGCTCGAATCCTTGCAATTATGCCTTCTAATAATGAAAAGAAATTTATAATGTAATGTATTATGTATGTCTATTTAATGATCCTTATTCTGTCACATCTAATGGTCCTTTATATAGCCAAAATTCATCCTTATTAGTGTTTAAATCGGATTAGTATTCAAAGGAATCAAAATCCCAATTGAATTAGGATATTTGTATAGCCATTTATCAATAATATAACTTCAATAGAATTTTAGTCATAGAAGATGACTTATTCATCTCATAATGTCTTCATGAAAGTTGTTTCCTTATTACTTATCTTTCCAAAACACTTTGAATCACTTCATTTTGACCTCTATAGCTTAGGTTATGGCAAAAACACTAAAACATATGACAATGAGAATTCTTCTAGATTGGGGCATGCAATTGTATCATGCAAGCGCCTGTGCAGTCCTTCATTCACATTTTCCTCTACTCTCAACTCATACCACATGGTTATGTCATCAAAGTGCACGATTGTGTGGTCCTCCAAGTCTTATTTTCTTGCTTAAAATCTTTTATTTTGACCATCGTTTGCCTAGCACTCGAACTTAAGCTATCAAATACCTAAAGACAAACATAAAAATACCTTAAATGCAATTCAAAACATCACATAACTTAACCAAACATAAAATCAAACTTAAAACTAAACCCAATCTATATGAATTATGCAAAATTAATGAATGACTGAATAAAATCCTAAATTAACATTTTTTAACCAAATAATCACATGTTAACAA
The DNA here is from genome assembly GCA_949634005.1 of Mallotus japonicus. NCBI lineage: Eukaryota > Viridiplantae > Streptophyta > Magnoliopsida > Malpighiales > Euphorbiaceae > Mallotus > Mallotus japonicus. The sequence continues at coordinate 5,168 of CATIWK010037359.1, read as the reverse complement.
GTAAAAGTAGTTAAGTATTAATTCAAAATAATCACAAAATATGCACTTATCAGAGGGCACTCGCAGTTGTTAACAGTGGCTCGATTTTTGAATCTTAAGGTTGAATTCAAAAAATTGCTATGATGAGTTATGCACTTTCATGTCCAAGTTGCTTCTATATGATAATTGGATGAAAGAAAAAAATTTAAAGTATAAAGAAGTTAGTTCAAGGGTTAAGACTGCCTGTTCAGAAAATATACTAAGTTCAAAGGTTAAGACTGCCTATTCAGAAAATAGACTACTGCATGAACAACTGTATGATTTATTGGGGGAAACTAAAACATTATGGTGTTGTGTTCATTATAGAGAGCCTCGATACAAACGATAGTGTCATGGTGATGGGAATGGCAGTAGACCTCAAAAGATAATGTACTACTTCCCACTCACAACAAGGTTACAACATTTGTATACTTATACTACGATCGCACACCATATGTATTAACCTGTTGAGTATGTTCAAGAAGAAGGTATTATGCGCCATTACTTTAATTCATTAACATGGAAGCATTTTAATGATTTACGTCTAGAGTTTGCTTCTGAATGCCACAACGTGAGATTATGTTTGTGCACCGATGGCTTTCAACCTTTTGGTAAATCAAGAGAACATTACTCACCATGGATAGTTATTTTAACCTCGTACAATCCTACCTTTGTGGATATGTATGAATTATGAGTATATGTCCCTTACAGCTATTTTGTCTAGCCCTAACAATCCAAAGGATACAATTGATATTTTCCTGCAGGTTGCAGCCCATTATAGTTGAGCTGAAGATGCTTTGGGAAGTCAATACGGAAGCATATGATGTTTCTATAAAGCAATATTTTTGTATATATACTGCCTTAATGTGGACTATAGGTGATTTTCTAGCATATACTATGTTGTCAGGCTGGGGAAAAGTAGGGAAATTAGCTTGCCCATATTGTATATAGGATTCTAAAGCATTCACATTGAGTCAAGGTAGAAAGGCTACATGGTTTGATAACCATCATAAATTCTTACCAGATGACCATCCATTTCAAAAAATTAAAAAGTGATTTTTTGGTGGGAAAAAAGATAATTGATCATGCACTTTCAGTTAGATTTGGGATGGAACTATTAGGGCAAATTGAATTTATTGGATTGTAGCCTATCACTATTGAAAATTCAGAAGTAATAAATTACAAAATTCGTAATTCTTGCAAGTACAGTTGGAGGAAACGAAGCATATTTTGGGGTTTACCATAGTGGTATACAAATCTAATTAGGCATAATTTAGATATCATGCACATAGAGAAATAATTTTTTTTTAAAAAAAAATTATGAATACAATTATGAATGTCAAAGGAAAGATAAAGGACAATGCTTGATCGAAAGAGCATTTGAAAGAATACTACTATTGGCCATGGTTGCATATGGATGAATGTTCTGGTAAATATCTAAAGACATATTTTACTTTGCCAAGGAATGAATAAGAGAAGGTATATGAATAGATAAAGAATCTGAAGTTTCCAAATGGTTATGTGTCCAATATTAAAAGATGTTTTGAAGGAGGTGGATCGAAGTTGTCTAGAATGAAGAGTCATGATTGTCATGTGTTCATGCAGCGTTTAATTCTAATTGCATTCAGAGAACTTCTACCCCAACATATGAGTGTCTGATAGAATTTACCTTTTCTTTAAAGATTCTAGCCTTGCAACCTCTTCCAAACTCTGTCCTTAATGAAAGTGAAAAGATTTCGTTTTTCTTACATCCGATCAATGAAGGCAACCCCAAATATCTTCCAGCTCCAACACTCTCTAAGACTCTGATGAACTCATAAATATCTTCCTTCACTTGTTAGGTTGCATTAGTATTGAACCATACAGAGGATTTATGGTAGTTGATTGTTTGACCTAATTCTCCTCATTGAGCCTTAAACAATCCTTTATGAATTGGCTTTCCTATAAAACACATGTTATCATTTACAAAAAATATATATATATATATATGATTGATACTTGGGGCTGATCTAGCAACATGAGTTCCATGTATTAAACCGCTCCGCACCTCTATTTTGGAAGCAGTATGGAGAGGGTTTCTACACAAACAATAAAAAAATATAAGGATAGATGATCCCCTTGACATAAACCTCTTTGGGGAAAGATTGGACCCTACCAGCTGTTAGAATATTATACTACACACTTGTCACACACGTCATAATCCCCACCTCTACTAAAATCCCAACTTAAGAAGCATTTGATGAAGAAACTCTCACTTGACATAAATTTATGTCTTACTCATATCCATCTTTTAAAGGCAGCAAACCCCTCTTTCCTATACTTCTTACATTTTAGGAAATGACTAACCACATAAGCTATAAGAATATTGTCAATGATCATTCTTTATGGAATAAATGGCTTTGAATCTCCAAGATAATCTTAGGCAAGAACTCTTCATCCTGTTTGTAAGTGCCTTAGCAACAATTTTATATAATACGTTACAAATAGCTATAGGTCTCAAATCTAACATGCATTCTGGATTAGTCTTCTTAAGGGATCAATACAATAAATGTACTATTTAACTCAACTGGTAACTTATAATCACTCAGAATTTGGAAGCATGTTGCACAAACATCCTTGCTTATGATGTCCTAAAACTTCTGATAGAGTGTTAGGTTCAAGCCATCTGAACCTGGGGACTTATCTGAATGCATTGAGAAAAGAGCAATTTTAAATTCATCTTGGTAAAAAGGTTTGAGCAACTCTGTATTTTGATCCTTTATCACTCTTCTGTTAATCAAAATCAACATTTCAATTAACATAATAAAAAGTAATAATTACAAATACTTCATTTGAAATTTTCCCTTTTATATACTTCGGTCTCTCTATTTTTAAAAATACTATTCATCTTTATTTCTTAATGCTTAAGTTTTTTATTAATGGAGCATAACAAAACAAAAATAGCAACTTAATACAGCAGCTAATCCTTTGTCTTCACTTTAGGAAAGAAAAGGTATATGGCCAATTACTCTTAAAATCTAGAGAAAATTTCACTAAATGACCCATTTAACTCATTTATTATCATTCTTGGCCCGTATTTTTTTCTTTCAACTTTGAATGTCTACTTTTCATTTGTAGGTTTCATTGTTTTTGTGTTTTCATTTTTGGCCCTTTGCTCCTCTGCAAGTTTCAAATATATTTGTTCTTTTTTTGGACTTCTCTTTAATTGAAGTTGATTGTATGTATTTATTTAATTTTTTTTTAATTCTAAATAATTTCAATTAGACTGTATGTTAAAGTATAATTCTATTTAAATTTTTATACTATTTTTATATTACTTTAAATTTTATCATTCTATTTAATTATTTTTTCATTTTATCCTATGATTGATTTTAATTTCGATATTATATTATATCATAAAATCACATAAATTAAGTTAGTGTTAACATATTTTAGTTTAATTAGCTTAATTTTTTATGGGTTTTTTGAAAATTTTGAATGACCTATTTAAAACTAGCCTAATTATTTTCTTTTCAATAAATTTTTGCTTTTATTAATATTAATAATAAAAATAAGAATTTTTTTATACATTTATGTTTAAATTTGTGTATTGCACAATTATTATTGTTAATAGAAAATTATTTTTTTAAGTTTTATTGGGAAATAGTTGAGATATAATGAAAAAGTTTTTATTTGTAAAATTATAGTTTTTTTATTGATATATAATTAAAATTATTGTTGAGAAATAATGAAAAGATTATTGTTTATGAACTTATTGTTGAGTTATAATTAAAAAATCATTGAAAATTATGTAATTGTTGGATGTTGTTTTATGTTGTTGTTTATTGTTTCTATTGTTATTTTTTGTTGCTTTTGATTGTTGTTCGTAGTTGTTTTCTATTATTTTCTGTTGTTCTTAGTTGTTTTTTATTTTTTTTATTTTTTTTTCTTCTTGTTTTTTTTTTTTTCTAATTAATGCTTACAAAATCATAAGAAAACCAAGAAAAGAAAAACAACAACAACAAATTCCTGAAAACTGTTTTATGATTATAGCTTATAATAACTCCTCTAGCTATAATAATTCCTTTAGCTTATAATAACTCATTTGGCTAAATTTAAAATGTCTTCTCCAATTTATTTTTCATGTGCAGTTCCTTCAAATCACCAATTACTTCAAATTTCATGTGCAATTTGTTTTTTGTTATTTTTTGTTGTTCCCAATTGTTATTTTTTGTTGTTATTTGTTTTTTTTTTTGTTTACTGTTGTATATAATTTTTGAAAACTGTATTGATTTTGTTTAAGTTAAGCATAAAATAATTTTTAAATTTATTTAATATTATCTGTTAATGAAAATGTGATTTTACAATTATTTATAATTGTAATATTGTCTATTAAATTTATCATAAAACCATATTGATTTTGTTTAAATTAAGCGTAAATAATTTTAAAATTATGTAATATTGTTTGTTGTTGTTTATAAAAATAAATTTATGTTGAAGCTTTATATAATTTTATTATTAAGTTATAAATTTAATATTTCTAAAATTTACTTTATAAAAAATAAAGTAACTATATACTACACCCTAATTAATACAAATTTTAAAATTCAATAGTTAAAATGATACAATCTTAAAAATAGAATATAATTAAAAATTAAACTAAATTTTATAATAGGATTAATCATTTTTCCAAAATTATATGCACATATATTCCATAAATTTGCCGGCACCAAATGAACAAAGTAATTAGAAGCCACGGTTCAAGCCCTGCCCTTACCCCTTCAAAAGAAATATATTTCTTAAATTTCTTAAATCCTGATTATGTTTGGCTTTGACAGAACTTTGTGGTTTAATTCATAAAGCAAATATACTTACAAGTGATGCTTGTGATATACCCCCAATACAAATTTTAAGAAATTTAAAAAAAGGAAAACAAATAAAGGTCCATTTTTCCCCTTGTTTTCAACCACAAAGAATAAAATACTAATTGCGTTAAGAATATTCAAAAAGGAAATATAATGTGGAAGCTATATATTGTAGGGACGCAATATGTCTATTATTTTCATTGCAATAATAATATTTTATAAGACTGAATTTTTGTTGAAGAATATTTTATGAGGCTGTGATGTGCTTTTTTATTTTTTTAGCTGAAAAATGGGAAGAATTGTAAG